>OZ025193.1:314744-394744 GCA_964019065.1 Catostylus mosaicus | reverse complement strand
GATTGTCTGTTCTTATTAAGATCTAGTAAGGAAGGATTGAAGTAGTTAATTAGCTACAGACTGCAAATCCATTCGCATCTCAATCATATTATATCACACAAGAAACCACATTTTTCATTGTAGAAATAAATCTCTCCGCTATAATATTACAAATTTCCTTATCTCTTCTCCATTTCTCGTCATTTCCTTCAGAAAAGTTTGTTTGGATACAACTGCTTTCAATTTTGTTACCACATTTGTTTTTAGATTCTTTATAAAATGTTCCATGCGTCACATGCGTGGGTGAAAATCTGCCCGAAGGTGCAATTGTTAGTGACTAAATGAGTTGAAGTCAGCATAAGTGACTGTATTAGGGTGAAAGAGGTCTTTTAAGGTCTAGTTTTAGACTGATGGCATATTTCTCCAGCAAATGTCATCTAGTACCCTGGCAAAACATGAAAAATAGCAATTTGATACGATAAGTCCTCCTGGAGTGTGAGGCAACCAATCAGTCCCCCAAACTTCCATCCAAGTGACACCCTGAGTGCCCTCTTCATATAGCAAAGATAAAAGATTTATTTACTACTTGTATAAACCAGGGTCTAATGCACCTATTTCTAAATATAGTTAATTTACAGTACTATAGACGTAAGTGCTAATCCCTAATTTATCGCAAACATGATTTTTTTACCGAATTTTGACAGCTGTAGCCACTGCAAGTGATTTTTACAACGATCCATATTTTTAGCTTCACAGAAAGTTTTGTTTAAGCTTCTTAAATCCAAACGTACTTAGAGATATTTTGATAGCGTAGGCGAGTGTCGCCCCATACAAGTTGTGGTTGGACAACTTGCCAATCTTTATTATTGCTTTAGTTGCCCAACATCATGCACAGAATCAGAAACTAACCATCATGGACCCCCCGAAGCCATTTCTGATATGATTTTCAGCCCACCAAAATCAATTCTAGATCATGGTATTAAATCTCAGGTGTCATGGAAGCGAGGAGGAGCGGGTGCAGCAGGGCAGGTGTTATGGTCTCCATACCCCTGACACAATAAATCTGTTCTTACAATTCTTCCATCTACGGCTTTCTGTCAAGTGCGCTTTTTCTCACATGTTTTGATGCTGACAATCTGTTGCCCTCAAACTTGCAAAATACCTCGGCCGTTCCTTTAAGGATAGCATGTTTCCCTAATAGTTGTGGCTAGTTCCAATATTGTGATGGTTAGCTACATTAAAGGATGACTTATCAGGGACGCCGGAGCATATTTTCGAGTGAGGGGGCTTTGAAGATTGGGCGTGGCCCTATTTGGGCATTTTCACTCAAGTTTATGCTGCTGCTCCCCAGAAGTCGATAAAAAAGGGCAAGACATGCCTAAGCTTTGTGATGGGGATAATGGCAAGAAGATAACAAGTGCAACAGGCATAGGTCACTTTGCCCTTTATGCAGTGCGATTAGAAACATACGCTTTCAACATTACGCTTTCAACATAAGATCATAGGCGCCGACTACGTGGGGGCTTGGGGGCTCGAGCCACCCCTGGATACTGCTACGGGGGGCTGAGCCCCCTCTGAGAAAAGTTCAAAAATTTGCTCTTTATAGCTTTTTAGCTTAATTTCCCGAATAGGCATAGTATCTTCATCTATTTTTAATGAATAGAATACAATACATCGTTAATTAAAGAACCAAACTGCGTTCTTGACTGATAATTTAGAGAAATTGGTATGTAATTGTTTTTCATTTCTAGTTTCAGCCCCCCCTGCTAAAATCAAAAGTCGGCGTCTATGCATAACATAGCAGCAAAAAAGTTGGGGACTACAGCCCCCAACCCCTCCCCCCGGCTCCGGCGTGCCTGCTTATCTCTTTGTGGTGATAGTTCATCCCCCCCCCCTAACTTCGAGATCAAAGTTTTTTTGAAGGCAGAACGGACAATGATAGAGAGAGGTTTCCTGTAAGCATTTCACAGCATCATTTCTGCATTATTTTGTGGTACAGTTCTGAGAAAAGTGCCGAGGCTGCTCAGTGCTTCATTGGGCAATGCTTGGAAATATGCTTTGATAAATTTAAATCTAGCAGTAACACCCATTAACTGTCCACCTTCCTATTAGCTTCAAGGGTGCCACTTTTCAACTTCAACTTGCTTCCGTAGGATATTTCATGCTAAGGAAACGACTGTTTTATCGTGCCTGAAGCTAATCATTACTGCTCGCAATTATCAACACCATTCAATTCAAAAATCCGTTTACCCCTTGTAGGTTTAATTGGTTTCACAGCTATGGCCTAGATTTGCTACAATCACGCTCACCTTTCGGTACTCTTATTTATGAATATGCTCCAGACTTCATTTGACCTGTCAATGCTTTTAATTTAGGAGCTAAGCCTTTTAATTCAATGAATGCATTACTAATGTTACATGCTATGAGTCAAAAAATTTATCATTCCTCTCTCCATATCAATGCTAAAGCCTTGCTCGGCCTCATACTACTGGCTTATTTATTTATTTTTATTTCTATATTTATTTCTTAATTTCTGTTTTCTATGTTGGAACTCCCTGGCAACAAATAAACGCAACAAAATAAAGAGTAATCTTCTTATTTGTTTACTTCTTTCTAGGTTTACTTATTATATTTGATAATGTGCTACATTTTTAAGTTATGTTTTAAGATATATAACCATATATATGGAATAGAAGTGAACTCTATATATGCTGATAAATTATTGTTGATTTTCTCTTCAGAGTAACTGCATAGAATAGGTTGGCCTACTTATGGATAATGTACAAAGCTTAGTTTGTTTCCGATCAATTTTCAGGCTCGTTGTCTCATCAAATTATTTTTATAAAAAAGGATGCAGCAAAACGAACTATAAATTAGTTTTTTTCCATGCTGTTAACTGATTGGAATGTTCCATTTGCATCCATTTCAACGATTTAATCGGCCTCATGTTCCCTGGCTATGAATGGCCTGACCACACAGTTATATATACCCTGTTCAATAAAAAACACAAGCTTGAATTCGTCTTATAAAATTGATTACCTAAAATGTGCGGTTATATTATCTAATATGAACGTATCACCAATTGATTTAGCGGAAAATTCAATATACTTTCTATTTTTGCCCATTACTATTACGGGCTGATTAGTTTTTGTAACATGTTATTGACTAAGTATTAGCCTTTGACATTTTGACAGGGCAATCGTGGTATTGCATGACCAGAGATAAATATCTTCTATTGAAACCTTTCAGTCCATTCATTGGATATCTTGAGAAATCTGTCACTTTACGTTGTAGACTGAATAAACCTAAATTCTTGTCTCCATTAACCCTTTCGTTATTGGCAGATTTCGATGATTTTTGCTTCTCTTCTTTAAAAATTCAGCAGAAAGCGACCGTTAGAGATAACTTTATGATTTTCAATGAAAATACACAACAAATAATTCTCTGTAAGTCTTTGAAAAAATTAATTCGATATTTTATAATTATCAAGCACTAATTAGCACCTAATTTGCATATTTAATTGTTAGAGAAAAGAATGTCTTTACTTGAGCCTACTTTCCCCCCATAATATGAGACTTAACTACTTTTTGACTTTGCCTTGTGAAATTGGCATGTTATTTGTACCTAATGGTCAAATTCCATTTATTTATGACATATAGTTTTTTTTTAATTAATTATAATTCAACATGGAGTTTGAGCAATTCAATTCAATGTCGCAAGGTAACTGTGACATGAGCCCTTCTTAAGAGAGATAAAGCAAATAAATACACAGGTTTTGGCATGAAAGATTGTTATGCAGTGGAAAACAATTCATTCATTACACTTTTTTCAAAATCTCAGCCCTTACTAACGAACACAACTAACGAACACAGCTAACGAACACAACTAACGATCTCGACTATGGTTCAAAAAAGAATCCCTGTATCCATCAAAATCAATAGAATGAAAAAGCAAGAAGCAGTTTCTTTCCCCAATACACAAAGGAATGCCACACAAAACACAACCAAATGAAGATGTCTTAGCTCTATAACTCTGATCTGCACTATGCACTATCTTCATTATAGAGAAAACTTTGCAAACCTGATGTTTGTCAAGTTTTATTGGTACTCTAGCAGCCAACTGGTTCATCATATTACCTGTCTCCTCTGGGTTGGGGTTCTTATCTAAACTCTTAGCTCTACCAAGTCCTCTTTCTATCCCCTCAAAACTATTATTAATGACACTAAAATCATCCCAATCATTCTTTCTAATCTTACCTGTATAGACAACCATGTCCCAATTGTATCCTGTCCTCGAATCTGCCAAAACCCATAACTTAAAACCCCATTTAGTTGGCTGATTCATTATGTATTGTTTGAAGAAAAACCTGCCCTTTGACTTTACCATACGTTCATCTATGGACACACATTTACCAGGGGTAAATAGCTCCTTACAGCGGCTTCGCATATAATCATAGAAATTCCTAATTTTCCCCAAAGGATCACTTTTGTCTTCTGTCTCAGGGTCAACACAATGAAGAGCAGCAAGTATGGCACAGAACCTAGAGAAGGTTGAGACAAACATGGATCCTAACAGACCAGAAAAAAGCCTATCATTCTCCCAGTAGTTTTTTCGAGCAGGAGCCTTTACAATACCCATGTAAAATAGGCAGGCAAGGAATCTCCTAAACTCCATTAGATCTATTGGTCTCCACACAGAACAGCCTTGATTCTGGGCCATGTAGCTCTGTCCTATTCCTTGGCCATACACAGCATATACATTGGAATTTCCAATAATTGCCCCCATCATGTTCAAAGGAAAAAAAGTAATAAAAAGTCCAAGGCTCTACAAAGGGGCATTGCCTCTTGCCCAAACAATTTTAGGGCCTACACTGCTAACACTATGTGGTGGTAACCATTTCTTTTCCCTATCACCTTTATACCCTAATGAATCTGCCAAACTACATCCAGCAACCTCACCCTCTTCTTCGCTACTACCTAACTCGCCTTCCTCTGTCTCGACTACTACCCTTTCACCAAACTCATCTTCTATGTCCAAGTCTTGGTCTTCTGGAGCAGGATCCAACCTTGGCCTACAACAAAAAGAAACAAGCGTTTTATCATCGGCCTGGTTGGGGACTGTCGTTTATGGGAAAATAAAACATCAGTCTGTGAAAACGCATCTGAATGCCGACTCGAAAGAATCAGCTGATTTGAAGTGCGCTAGGCCTAAATGGCCTAAGTTTGGAAATAACACCTTGCCTACAACGACAGAAAATTGGCAGTTTCGCACAATAAACAAGTCTGAAAATTTAGATTATGTTTAGGAACTAGTTCATTTACATTAACAAATTGTCAATTTGTGCGAAGGAAGGACATTGAAGACTTACCATTCACTGCTATCTGAAGTTGGCCGATTTTCCTCTCTCCGTTGCTTCCTGCGAGACTTTCTCCGTCGGGGATCGTCAATTCTTTCTACCAGGGGTGTTGCAAAGTGTATCTCTGCCTCGCTACCGGTAACTAAAGCACAGTCGATCTCAAATTCTTCTTCTGAATCGAGTCCATTATCAAAATCCATCGTAAAGCGAATTTAAAAGAGACGCTTCAACGCAACGCTCGACAAAAATTTCATCCAAGATGGCGGTTAAGGACCACACTTGTCTTGTCGATTTATAGCATCAAAAACGCATAAATTAGAGGGAAAAGCATAACATTTAAATTCTCCAATCATTTTTCTCAAAATCTAGCATAAATTATAGAGTTTTTGTTGTCTTGGAGACAAGAGAAAAAATATCAACCGTCGGAGGGTCGGTCACGTGGGCTTATCCAGATGTACATCTGGATAAGGAATTAAAGGGTTAAGTAAAAGGCATTATTTCAGGACAAAACGATGTTACAGACGGTTAATTGCTGGGACAGCATGTTGGGTTGAAGTCACGTCATATGGGGCAAGTTGGATGATCATGAAAGAATTTAGAAGCAGCATATTAAAAATGAAGTGAATGAAAATTAAGAAATTTGATTGCTTAGTTAAGGGGTTAGAAGCATCGTATTAAGAAGCAAATGGGGTTGTGCTCATTTAAAGGCTGAGCAAATTGAGCGCTTAACAAATGATTTGCATGAACATATAAAACTATGTTACCTTTGTTTCTACTTCTCTACAACCATGACTTTAACTCCGAATCTTGAAAACGAACCAGTACACGTAGGATTACGTCACGTTTTCACATATCGTATGTACTAACAGACCATTAATGTGACCTTCCGCATATGCTTGTGTGCAGTTAAGCAACTGGTAAGCGTAAGACTGTGACCAAGACCAATCAAGTTGATAACAAGAAAGAAGAGTACAGCTTATTTTAGTTAAAAACATCTAAACTATGATATATATCACGCATAAGAAAGCTCATTTCCACATCCAACAGACCAGTCTTTTTGAGGCATTATTGTAGTTGGATTGACGAACCATCACTGTTAGGGAATAAGCCATCCTTCTAGGAAAGCCAAGCATCACTATCAGGGAACAAGCCACAGCAATTAGTGAACTACTCATCCTTAAAGAAACGGCAGAAGAATTTTCAAGTTTTTTTGGAAAAGGTATTCATGTTTGAATGAAGTGTGATCTATTTTCAGGAAAAGCCTAGGCAGCGCCTTTGCAATTGTTCAACACCCTCATGACTTTCTTCCTTGTGTGTTTTTCTTTCATTGGCGTGCAATAACATTAACATTTTATTTCTCTTGCAAGTGCAACATAAAATCATGATATTTTGCAGGTCACATCTTGATATGCAAACTAGATGTGCTAATATTTCCTACAAGCAAATGTTGTCAAATTCATCGAATTGTCAAAAACAACTGACAATCCATCTTTGATGACATTAGTATAAGATTAATATAATCATAAAGAAGCATATTAAAAGTTTTCTTGTTTCAGGCTCGTTTCCTTTCCTTGCAAACTAAGTGATGCAGTTTTTTTTGAGGGGGAGGAGGTTGGCATTATTGATATTCATTTGCAGAATCATATCATATATTAGCGTTGTTCTCCCTCTTCTTTGCCATCTCTTCTCTTTTTAAGCCCAATATTTTACATTAGTTGAAGCAATTTAGACGATATACATTGAATTACCAGGCTGATCTACAATTTGCTGCAAAAGACTCATGATGCCGCACCCTTTCACGCCCCGTTCACACCCTTTTCACACCCCTATCGTTTCCACGCATTGGTTTTTAGTGAAACAAAAAGCAACATTCATTTTCACAGAAACGATCTATAAAACCAACAAGGACTTTCCTGCCAATGCATAACAGATAATAATGTACTCATTTTTATACACGGAACTGACCCCACGTAATCAACTATTATATATTGTGCCATTGTTATTCTTTAAATCTTTGAATCCTGTTACTACATTTGTGTCCACTCTATTCATCTTTATTCTCATTCTTTTCCTCTTCTCTATTTTCTTGATTAATATACTTTCTTGGATATAGCCACCTTAATCAACTAATTGGGTTTCATATTTCCATTGAACGGTCGAGCCCCGATTAGCTTCTCTGCATAATATTTTTATTAGTACAAAATAACATCACATTTTACAGATTATGCAGTTTTTCTCTCTGCCATGTACTAAACTCAATGTTTCACTGCCTTTTATCAGTGAAGCTATGCTTGTCTTTGTGACATCCAAAGACTTTGCAACTTTCCACAATGTAGCTCTCCCCTGTGACACCCCCTTGGAATCAATGACTGCCTAATTATATAACGTGACTTGCGATGAATTTCAACTGAAATTGAATCTTTTGAAGTAGTCTTATCCTTGTTAAAGCTGTCAGCAAAATGTTAAGACAATAAAACCAGGAAATTCACGGTTTGTCTGATAGGATTGAAGTTAAAGGATCATGGAATGTTTTCACAAAGATCTTTTTACCATTTATCATCTTCACCTCAAACAAAATTCAAATGCAAACCTCGAGATCTAGATTAAATTTTGTCACAGCTGAATTGATGATGATGATGATGATGATGATGATGATGATGATGATGATGATGATGATGATGATGATGATGATGAATTTTCAACTGCTCAACAACGTTTAAATATATAGTTTCTTATAAAGCGTTTCTTTTGATGATGAGTGTCGGTAGTTTGTTTGTTGTTGGTCTCCCAGCTTGTAGCTGTTAAACGCCCTTCCATTAGCATAAAGTTGCTATTAATGTTTGTGAGCATGTACGACCCCCGTGCAATTACGTTCATACTACCGCCAGTATTCCTCTGCATGCCGTGGTTCACAAAGAAAGCCCCCTGTACATGAAGAGTTCATTGATATATGCGCTAAGCTACTAAATCAAGTGTTTACTGTACTGCGTGACACGGTCTTCCGCACTGTTAGCGAGTACTTAAACAGCCCCTGTCAATCAACCCTTGACAGTTGTACAAGGCATTCAATCGCGTTAGGACATCGAAGTGAAGTGCGTCAAGGCAGAGTAGAACAAGAAAATGGTCTCGAATCATTGCATCAAGCTTTTTGGTTTTGTTTTCGCTATTTGCGCAACAGTCACACTTGCTTTGGGTGAGTTTTACAGACATTTTTAACTCCCTGTCTCTGCACTGTTCCACACGTGCACTTATTAAAAGTATATGCTTCTGTAAATAAACAAAATCAGCCTAAGAAATTTTTAACAAAAAGACACGCTGTAGTGGGTGGATTGGATGGTCATTATTTTTAACTCGCTTTGGAAAATTCATAGAATTCTCTTCCCAACACTACAAGCTCACAGTAGCACGCAAATTTAGCAAATAGAAGCCACAAACTTTCTTTGTTTGGTAACATTATCCACTCAATTTTGGTCCAACATTGGAAATAATATCCCACAACGTACCAGCTTATGTCATAAAAATATCTCTAAGTTACAGGCTGTGGGTTTTCTAATCTATTTTCTTCAAAGAGCAGAAATTCTTTTGTAACAGAAAGAAACTCGAGTTATAAATATCTCAAAAGAATCTTCCAAGAATAGAATTTCACGTAAAACCGCTAGTAAGATAAGGAACATCAAAAGCACGAAAAACATTGATATGATGGAAGGATTGGATGGAATTGGCACATAAACGATCATTAAGAATAGATGTTTTTATGATATGTCTTACGTCAATTGTACATACGCTGTCTGAGGAAGAACGTATCAGTGCGAACGTGATGTTATAGGTCATGTATCTCATGTATACACGCATATATACTTCTTCATTTTGTTTTGTTATATTAGTTGGTATTGATATGCCATGTTAGCTAGTGTTTTTTATTTTAGTTGGTATTAATTAGCTTATTGTAATTGTTTATAATTAAGCTAGAATTTGTATCCAATTTTAAATAAAGTATCAAAAAAATATGGGATACAGCCGATGTTAGCAAGATTCTTGGACATATCGATACTGTTAACAACCCACATTTTAGCACTAAGGAAAAATAACAAATTCTCTCAATTCTAAGTTTATGGTTCTTATCGTGGTGTAGAATCAACTCAAAAAATTGTGATTATTTACCACTTTATTTGCCGTTGCTCTGGTAAATTCCCCTGAGATTCTCAACACTCGTTATCAAAAAAGACCAGTTTCTTATAAAATCAATTTTTTTGAATCAATGTTGCCTGTAAATTTCACTGAGCTAAGTAAATTTTCTTCGTTCTAGTTAGCTTTGTTTTTTGTCCTCTTTCCTAAAGGTCATTTCATGGGTGCTTCATCTCATTAGCCGTTTAGAGGGTCAGGTTTGCTTCCTCAGGAGTCTCCCTTTAACGTGAAGCATGAAAATGGACATGCACAGAGAGAACATAGGAATCATTGAAAACGAGACTGTCAGCAAGTCCTAGACCTTGCCTTAACTAAAAAAAACGTTACGAATTAAGCCATGTAGGTAGGGGTATGATTAAGAGGAGTATGGAATAAGGGAGTCATAACTAACATTAAGGGCTTAAGTTGAAAATCTTTATAATGATATTTTAGAGCTTTCGTATTCGTAGACGTTTTAAAAAAGTCCCGCAGCCCAATCACACCTTCTTTTGGCAGAAGATAACCCAGAATTTTACATTTTCCGGGCGGAGAATAAATGGCAATTTTGTCGAATCTTTACCTCAATTCGTTTGGAAGGGAAAATTCTCTTGAAAACAAGTACCAGATCAAAAGACTCCGAATTTATTTTTATAATTCCTGCTTCCAAATGCAGATCATGTTAATCCTGAGTATAATCTGCCGGACCAAGTGAAACCTAAATATGGTTGAAAGGATCCCAAAAATTATGCTCCATTTTGTTTACTCTGTAAACTCAAGGCCATTGACATTTCTATGTTACTTGTTAAATATGATTATTTTAATCGTTCCCACAATCACGTTTTCCCATTCCAGGCCATTAAGGGATATTTCCAAATCACTTGAATCGGGGCAGCTTCTTCTTTAAGAACGTCACAATTTCGTTTGCCAAGACTTGCTTCAGGGTTTCAGTTCAGCTGAGCACGTAATCGGCGTACATAATTACGAAATTGGCTGTGAATTACAGCAGGTTTACCCTTAGTAATGTCCTTTTGCTCCGCGCATCCTTCATTTCCATGTAATGCGCTTAGACGCGGGGAACAGGCTTTTTACGAAGGGGGCAAGGGGAGTTGTTGCAGACGATTTTAGCGCTAGGAACCGCCCCGCAAACCTACAATGAAGTTTCAACGATGTGTCCTGCACGAAAGAATAAAAACTATTTTATGGTTTGGGTTGAAGATGTATCTTATTGCAGCTCTCAAGTTTTACCGTGACAACTATCTTTGTACCTAACGAAAATATTTTACCGCGCGGTTTAGCTATGCTAAATCTTCTTTTACACTACGATTGAACGCTCTGCCGCGAGACCGCAGGTGTTAGTTACTTTTGCATTTTCAGGCGCATGGACACTTTTCTTCATCGCACGGTACCCTTGGCTCTACTTAAAGAATCGGCCCTTTTTTAAAGTATTTTACCGCTTGCATTTGCACATGCCCTAATGCACGGGAATCTGTCATACATACTTTAAAATTAATCGGTTACTTCAGAAAGCCGTTTTGGATTTAAAGACACTGTGAATAATAGCTGTGTAGGGCGGGTATTTAAACCTGCAGCCCGCAAACCAGTGACACACGAGCAGAAGATTCGTTGTAATTTGAACTAGTTGGGAATAAAAACTCAAAATCAACAATAGTGGAAGGCGTATGAAGGCATGTCAAAGTTCAAAGCCGTGTTGTAGAGTGCACTTTGTCTTGGCTGAAAAGAAGGAAAAAATGGCAGCTTATTTGTTTGCAGTGTGTAACTCACGATGTCAATGATAGACAAAAACTAAAATGAACGTAAGCGATGAAAGATCACACTGGAAGCTGTTCATTAGGCAGGGGGTTGCTTCATATAAAATGGCAGGGAAGCCTGGGGATTTTAAAGGGTAAAAAAATTGAAGGACTATTTGGCAGAAAACATTGCCCAGCGTAAAAGAGATAATAAAGGTACCATCGTGCGCAAATGACTCCCATGAGTAAATGAGAACATGACCAAATAAATTGTTCTTTTACCGCTAGACAGTGACAGGAATTCGAGGTACCCATGAGCAGGAGCAGAAGAGTTCTAAAAGGTCCTAAAAATTTACATAATACTGAAGGATTCATAAAGTTCTTTCTGGACAAGTCTCTCAAAACATCCCATGATTTCTGCCAAGAATGTTTCTGCCTTTCTGAAGTGAGTGTATCATATTCGCATCGAGTGTGCTTTAAGTAAAAACCGCTGGGCAGGATTCCTTGAATAAAGGCCTTTCTTATTAACATACTTTGTATTTGCTCCTCCTTTGACTAAAGCTCTGTCTCAGGCCTTTCCCAGACTTCTACCCCTGGATAGTCCTTCTGGTGCAAATGTACTCATCTGTTCCATATTTCCCTTACTTTGACAGATTTTAGGGTAGGTTTTTGAAATGGTCCATCTGGAAATAACTCGTTGTTGGCTCGCCTGGATGCCCCTGTTCCCTGGGGTAGGTGTCTCTCCGAAATTATCTTGAGTTCAAATAACACAAGCAAAGTCAACCCCAAAAGTCAAAAATCTCACGAGCTTAATGTAGAAATTCTGTAAACTTGTCATTACTGGGTCAAGTTATTTGTCTGCTTAAACAGAAAATCGAACAAATAAGAGTTGTGCGAACATTTTTTATTTTTAACAAATGTGGTTGAGTAACTTTGGTAACAGCTTAAACGAATTTCGAAATGTCAACGCCTTCTGACCTCGATATGAAAAGACCTACGACCTTTGTTCTTCTTTTCCTATTTTGCCTCGTATAAATTAAGGTGAGAATTAACGAAATACCAATAAAGAGTTTTAAGAACCCTGATTTGGAAAAAGCTCATTAGATACAGAATGCTTGCAATTTCTAAACTGAAATCAAGTAAAGGCAAACTAAAAGTTTCTTAATTGTTTGGGGTATTTGTTAATTGAAAAAAGGAAATGATTCTAAGCCTCATTGAAAGTTGAAAAGTAAAAATTGAGTGGGTTTGTGCGTCATTTTAATAATCTTGTAAAATAATGTAATTGAAATTTCCTATGCAAAGAAAATATCGACAAAAGTTGCAAACACAATCAAAAAGGAATTCAGCGTTTCTCAAAAAAATTTATTATAAAATATTTTCATAGCAGCTTGAATTCACCTAATGGCAAGATCGTTATCAAAGAGTTTCTAATAAAAAAGAGCGAAAGAAAAACAAAGAAAGTAACATTAAACCCCAGAACAGTAAGCTCATTTTTTCGTTTTAAAAAGGATTTGCGAAAACCTCACTCATAAGCAACGCACAAGAAACTCACAAACAACTCATTAGCAACTCATAAGCAACTCATAAGCAACTCATAAGCAACTCATAAGCAACTCACAAGCAACTCATAAGCAACTCATAACCAACTCATAACCAACTCATAAGCAACTCACAAGCAACTCACAAGCAACTCATAAGCAACTCACAAACAACTCATTAGCAACTCATAAGCAACTCATAAGCAACTCATAAGCAACTCATAAGCAACTTACAAGCAACTCACAAGCAACTCAAGCTAGTTAAAGCAACTTTGAGGGCAGATGTTAGTTTAAGTTGATTACCACAGAAAGTGTGTAAAAATTAATTGATGTGATATGTCAAGAAATCGAATTAATGAATGCACTTTCCCTTTAAAAATGTGAATGTTTTGAGTTAATTAGAATGACATAGCATTGATTTCCAACTCAAGCGTTTGCATACTTCTTTTTCCGCTTGTCCACCCCATCAATCTATCTTGTTCACTGGCGGTTTGAACTCCTGAACTTTTTAAGATAAGATATCTTTTGTTTTTATTTGCTGTTATTTGGGAAAAGAAGCTGCTGAAATGATTTCGAATTACTGTAATCATATCCAGGGTCAAACACTCAAATATTCAATATTTTGTTGCAAAACACTCCAAGACATCGCTCTTGTTCAACTGGGGAAAGTATTGGATTTGATGTAAACAGTGAGAGGGAAGTTGTGGGAGCTTTTTCGGTGGCCCCTTCAAAACACTGGACACATTATAATAATAAACATTAACCTCGCTGAGTACTCTAGCTTCTTAATGCTGCGGCAAATTTCATTTCATGTGTCTTAAGAACTAACTTCAATATCATTCATTTAAGATTAGTCATTAGTGTCGTAACAGCGAATCAACTTCTTCCAACGAAGAGCAGCGAAACTGGAATAAAGTGACTATGCTGGAACATCACGATCGCTAACGTCTGCGGAGAGGGCACTGGGAAGGAGTAGTCATATTTTTTATCACTATAGTGTCTTAATCCTGCTCTTTTTCTTTCTTATTGTTCTTCAACAATCATTGTACCCATCTCATGGTTATTAAAATAAAGAATGGTCTAGAGATACATGTTTTCATGATGCTTTATGACGTCACGCACAGTGGCCATTTCACCGTGTATAAGTGAATATAACCATGGCATTTTTGCATTTTCACCATCATTTCGTTATTTCCGATTCTACTGCTAACCCCACATGCATTTCCTTGCACCCTTGATCCTTCTATCCTGTTAGTCGCCAGTTTTGTACCACAGACCTTGAAGGCCTAGGGTGTTTAGCTGTATAGCGGACATATTTTAACTAAGGGAAGACATTTAATTACATTGCTCAGTCATTTAAACACTCCATGACTTGTATCAAAGTATGACTGATTCACATCCTCACTGATTGCAGCATTTTCCTGTTTCCTTTTACTACAAAAGTGGCCTCTTTTGAATTATGAATTGTTCGGTTCTCTAGTCTTTCTGTGTGTTATATTGACGTATCAAACCCTGTCAAACATCTTGATGTCCTTGCCTACATCTGACAACTTTATCCAATCTCTTACGGCTTACGCAATTCCTCATTTTTTATCATATTTTGAGTCGCAGAAAATGAGATTCAAAACAAACTTATATTATTCCCTCTCTTCTATCATCTCGGGGTTACAAAATTTCCGCGCTGAAAGAGGTTGTGCTTTTCTTTTGAATTTTCTTTTTTAGGAAAACATTACAATATATCGACAGTGTCCATTAGGAAAATATGCCAAACACTCGTGGGAACAAGGATTGTGTCTCTATTCACCGGGGGGGGGCAAATTCAACCCCAAATGCCCCCTTCCTATTTCTGTCACCTAGTGGCGCAGCCAGGGCATTTGTTTCAGAGTGCAGAGAGCCAATGAAGCAAAGGATGGAAGGTGTGGGTATCCTTTTTGGAAAATTGTTAAGACCTCTCAGATATGTGCGCCCCATGCCCCCTGGATACCTTACAAATGTCATCCTATACTGACTAAAGTAGAGGGTAAATACTTCATAAGGTCAGTAATGAAAGGATCACTGTTGTGTTTGTTTAGGAATAACTTATTGAGAGCAAAAAAAGAATAAAGTAAATTTTGGTCTTAATTTGCGATATCATTGTCATGTTATTAATTTTTAACTCCTCCTACTTCATTTGAATCTAAAATAATCTGTCCACAAATTTGCTTTGGCGTAGGTTTTAACTCTCACTAATTATGTAACCGATTGCAGAGTTAAACTTTCTTCAACACTGAAAGGACAATGTTTGCAGAGTTGAATTCAGCAAATTTATCGTTTTTGTTTGGGAGAGGGGGTGGTAGATTAGAGAGTTGGGAATTGCACAATTTACAGGACAATGAATGGGAAAATGATTGAAAATGGACTGTTGTCTATGATTCGTAAAACATAGTTCGGTTGGAACATGAATTTACCGAAAGAGGGGGTCATTGTAGGGGCTAGAAATTGGAGAATACCCTTTTCGTGTATATTTGAAGAATATCCTTCGATCAGGCAACCTCGCAAAACATATTTTAAACAAATAACTTCTACGTTGGGCCCCGCTGGAAGCAGTCGCTCATCAATTGGATAATTTTAACCATCACACCGCCAATTTGTAGTTAATAAGACAGCCAAATACGCACTCATACCCACCCATACCTGAGCAGATACAGATCAAAGCTAGATCATTGAAAAGTAACGGTCTTATTAAAAATGGTGATAGTCTGGAAAAGATTCAATCGTTGGGCAAAGTCCTTTATTGATAAATTGTTTGTCGATTTCTCTTTCTCGTTTCACACTTCACTTAAGGATGTGTCAACCATTTGCGATATACCTCAACGTCCATATGTTACATCACAAAGAGCCTTAGATCAAAAATACAAAAGACCCAAGTTTCTTCTGTTTATTTTCTTAAACTTGATATCCCAGAAATGCCTTTAGGGGCGTCAGTTGCATTTGAGTAGCCAGTTTTGTCCCCCAAACAAGTGAATCACACATAGGTGGGTAATGTAGGGATGGTCCACCCTTTTTCTCTAAATTGTGAAAAATATTGGCCTCATGTAGCCCAAAAAAGGCCGTCAGAGGGGGTTTTTGCAGGGCAAGGTGCTCTCTATTTATTTTCTAATGTTTATTTTTGTTTTTGTGTCTTTTCCTGCTCTAATGTTTCACTTCTGATCTTTCAAAAGTAACCTTGCGCCTTTCTTATAAATAAAGGTATGGATTTGGAAGACATTTGGAAAACTTGCAAATATGCATTCACCCCCTTCAACAAAAAGAATGAACGGATTCCCCTGCTGCCACTTCATCTTCAACTGTTCGTTTGATTGAGGTTAATTCGTTGCATCCTTTCGCATCTGAGAAACTCAGTGGAACAGGAGGAGGTATGCGAATAAGGAAGTCCTTCCCTTGGGGATGTTTCCATGAATATATCTAGTCGTGAGAAACATCTTAAATAAAGATAATATGTGAATCACACGTGATAACTAGAAATCGTCTGCAGGGGGGTAAATGCAGAACTACAACCTTTCTCTATAATACAATCATTATGATACGGAATTATGAATGGTTGGGATCTGCGGCTAAAATTGGACATTTCTAATAAATGCATAAATGTCCCGGTCATCATACTGCAGTTACCCTCTCTACTTCCTTATAAGGACTGCCCCCATCTTCTAAGAAACTGCGCCTTCCCATTTCGAAATATTTTTAGTATTTGGCAAACAATTCAGCGCCAGCTCATTGAGACATTCCAAAGTTTAATCGCAAAGACTTTTTTTAGAGCTCAGATCCGAAATACTCATTTGTTCTGGGCTCACACACCTCTAAATACGCCGAAACTGAAATAAACCTTTGTGTATAGAAAGGAAAAGAAGGTTTGAAATCTCTGTGGTAAGGTCAAAGCCTTGCTCTGTACCATTAAGAAAAGTGAGTGTAAAGGATCGAGGGTCATATTGTGCATCGTTTGTTAGTAAGGATATTTTCACTTCAACCAAGGATAGATTTCACCAGCTGGGATTTAGAAGCTATTAAATATACATTTATATCCTCTATTAATATACAATCGATGACCCACTGGTTAAAAATTCGTCGTTTTCTAGCAGTGTAGCTGTCACTGTAGATACTGTGACAAACCGCTTGCTCTTCTCTGGCGTCAGGAATAGTCTTCCATTAAACTGGTGCGATGAAAATGTCCTAGTCTTACAATGTCGCCATAAATATGCTCAATTCAGCCAGAAAACACTTTCTTTAATCCTAGAGTAGCTTCTATAGTAAATATCAGATAACATGTATTAGTGGAAAACAAGTCCCACACTGTCTGCCTATTGGGTGCCATCTAATCATCGGCCATATCTTTGATCTCTAGGATAATCAGGGCTGCAATCATTAGAAACTAACTTGCTATTGTTCTACAACTAAAATTTAGGGTTGAATTGAAAGAAGCTGGGCTGCAAGGGAAGGTGTGGATTGGATTTTATTTTGTAGTAAGGGTTGTTTTTTGCTGCCTGTCTTCTTACAAAAGAGAGTTTTGTAATTATAGTGTAATGTATGCGTTAATGCGAAATTGGGTTCAGAGTAAATAGTGAGTTATACGGGGAAGAAGGAGGGGGGCTTCAATGAGACAACCCATTGATGATTTAAGCATGGAATCGGCAACAAAATAAACAATTATTTTCATAAAGTCTGACCAATCCAACATTATTGCTTATGTATCGAGTTTTATTCAAATTTCACTGATTCATAAAGTATAGGGAGTGGACTTAAACTAAAGCATTCGTTCAGCGGCTATGGGAATGGCGGCTTCGTATATTTGAAGATATAAGATACCTCGCTATGATCTTTGCACAAGAACAGCGCAGCTGTTGAAATGCTGTGAACTTATGTTAATTTAAAACGTACAACATGCCGTGTTAGCTTTTGAACTCAAATATGAGGTTAGGTTTCTATTGATTATTTAAAGCAGAAGGTTTATTATCAGGTCATTTATTTTAGAAGTCGCCGTTCAAAGATAACTTCCATTGATAATTGACTTGAGCTAAATGCAGTTATAAAAACAAACTTTGTAAGCTGCTCAAAGCTATAAAAGATACCGTCGTAATAGAAAGATCGAAACCACTTGAAAATTTTAAGGGTACGGGTAACTAGAGCACAATGCTTCAGAAAGAGAAACGAACTTCGAAAAAATCTGCACAGGAGGTTTCTAAAAATTAGACGCTAAGAAAAGAAAGGGGGCTATGCTTTGTACCCCTGATCCCCCCGATCACCGTATCCAAAAACCATAGGTTAGTTTTGAAGCCATAGAGCTCACTCATATTTTAGAAAGGGCGGGGGGCGAGATATTTAGATGTTTATAAGCATGCACCTCACTGTAACTTGCCAGCAAAGACAAAAGGTAAACGTCATTAAGTCTGTTGATATCATCAATGCAATCTGATAAAACTCTTGAATTCTTTTTGCAGATAATGAGTATCAGGTAATCGATGATATTTTCTTGGGCCGATTATACAACCCGGCTTTCACATCCCCGAGAAGTATGCGACATATTGCTGACAAGGTACATTCTGAGGGGTACGACATTGAACTTCCTTGCAAGGCCACTGGGATGCAGCCTTTAACTTACACGTGGTTTGTCAATGGTGTCAGATTCAAAAGAAAATACAGACTCAATGTAAAAAATGCCGGAAGCACACTGAAAATACAGAGATTGAGAGCGCGGGATGCTGCGGTTTACACGTGCATTGCCTCGAATAAATTTGGAAATCTCTCGTTTTCGTACCCATTAAGGGTTCAAGGTATGCAAATGTATTTTAAGCTACTTCGTTATATAACAAAGGCAATTTGTTTCAATCACGTTAATCTTAAAAACGAATCAACTTCTGTTTTTCCTTTTCTACCTACACCCCTCTGCACTCATGCCTCTCGATACCCAAATATTTCTCTACCTGTCTCTCTCTCTACCTGTGCCCCTCTTCACACTTGTCCCTCTGTACCGGCGACACCTCTGATTTTGCACCTCTCTATCTATGCTACTGTCTATGTGTCCCTTTTACCGTGTCCCTGTCTACCTAAGCCCTACTCTCCATTCTACCTATCACTCTGTACCCCTCCATACTTGTGCTCTCTTCCCATCAGTTTTCCACTCTATCCGTGCCCCTCTCCACCATGCAAACGTTTCTGGTGTCCGTGCCATATGTTGATATTAATCATTCCATCTACCTCGTTTCTTATGCTTATTCAAGTGCTTGAATACACAAACTTGATGCTTAATCATCATTGCAGAAATGCCAGGACTCGCACCAAGATTCTACGATTCCGAGGTTATGAAAAGGCTTCAGTTTGTTGTGAAACCCAGTGGTGGTACAGTACGGTTTCGGTGCGAGGCTAAGAGCCATCTCCCTGTCAAATACACGTGGTACAAAAATGGAGAGCTACTTAGAAGGCAACGAGGCAGAGTGGATTACAGCAAGTTTTTGTTGAAAATAAAGAAACTTAGATTGTCAGATGCTGGGAATTACACGTGTATAGCAAACAACAGCTTTGGATCTATGACATACAGTTTTACACTCAATATGCTCCGTAAGTTACATTCCCTTCTATTTTCTATCATTCTTCTCATTTCTTGTAACTACATTGATCCGTGATCTAGGCACATGGGAATCAGGGGGCTTGGGGCTTCAGTCCCCCCAACAATTTACTAGTCTTTGTTCCTTACTGTTTTGAAAAAATGCTGTAAAGAGCAACCTTTATGCTGATAAAGGCATTAGATGGTGTTTCCCGTCAGCAAGACATCTAAATATCGTCATTTGTTCATCTTTTGAAAAGTGCAGCAGTTTCTACAGCAAGGGGGTTCTCCAGCGATTTAAAGGGCTTGGTCTCGAAGGATTCTTCCATAGCCCCCATTTCACCTCACTTTACACGTAGCCCCCTCCTCAAATTTCAATTGAGTAACGATGGGCCTGTGATCCATTGCAAGTGCAAACTGGCTATTACAAAAAGGGAGTCCTTTGGTCTAGCTAAATTATGATATATCCATTATATTTATTATTTTCGACAACGGTTTTTGGATAACATTAACGTGAATTGTTTCAAGTTTCTTAGGTATTCTCCTAAAACTGGGAGAGCAGCTAATATGCTTTGCAATTTACAATATTACTTTTATTTATTTACTCACACTTTTCCTTATATTTTCAGGAACAAGAAAGGGTGGACCGCCGAGGGTAACCACCTACAGGAAAGAAAACTACATCAAAGCAAAAGTTGGACAAAATGTCTCCCTTGAATGCCTCGAGCTAACATCAGCAACACTACCATTCGTGTCATGGTTCAAATGGTCCAGTCCGGTCGAGAAGCAGTATGCACTTCGATCGATTTTTATGGATCAGAAAAAGGCGCGAAATTTAGTGAAGAGAGAATATCGCCACATCAGCCCGAAATACTACACAACATTTACAGTGAAGGATTACAGTCCGTTTAGAAATAATCCGTGGGTTTATGATGAGACACGACCTTATGGCCTGCGTTTGACGATTCCAAATGTAACTTTGCAAGATTCAGGAATGTATACATGCGCGGCATCAAATTACGAAGGAAACGATCTCGCTAAACTGTTACTTCATGTTTATTGATGATTGGGGCTATTTCAAAAACAACATAGAAAATACACTAATTTTTGTAAATTCAACCAGTTTTAATGTAACAGTATTTTATGATGTAAGTTGTTGTGAGGGGATCTTACGAGGATTACGGGGTGATTCGTTCGCTTACTTTTGAATATATCGCTGTTTACCTGGTCAGTTTTGTCATTGCAGGGACATTTTTACTACCAAAATGGATAATAATTTACTATGCAAAAACTGATGACAAAATGGCCGAAGTTGCTTGGCCTACTTTACTGGTCTCGTCAAAGATCCTGCAAACATAAAGCGTACTGTTTTTGTTGATTCAGATGCAAAGCACATGGAGTCATTTATTTTTCTCTGTTTAGGGGTTGCATGCGCAAGAGATAGGGGTTTCCCGGATAGGGTCAATCTAATTATCCTAGGGATTGCAAGGCCTTCAGGTAGGCCTAACACTGGCAATTGTTCCACGCAGTTTTATCCTCAGTTTTCTTAATTAGTTTTGTATATATATATAAATATATGTTAATCTTTGGATTTCTATTTTTTTACATTTTGGTCTATATTAAATATTTAAATGCTTTATGTTTTAAACTAGCACATTAATTTTTTGTATCCTTGCGCTCCATTATACGTACTGATTTTAATCCCTCACAAACTTTGAACTTAGGGGCTCCATTTTTCAGTTAAATGGGAGTATTTCAGTATTTAAGAGGCATCATTGTTAATCAAATTGTTAATTTCAGTTGAAACGCAAAAAATTGAAATAATTATATTGCAATAATGTGTACCTTTGTTCCCCTATTTGCATACGGGGCTTGACTCGAATTCACGTTATTAGGGTCTTGATAAGCCCAAATGAAAGTCGATTGTAGAGTAATGTGTATACATAAAAAGTTACAAATCGGTTTATTGTCATTAAATTCGAAAATCATATCATTTGTATAATTATTTGTATTGATTTACTTTCTTTTTTAATTCGTCCTTTACTTTATGTATTTTTATTAGATAATTTGAACTTATTCATCATCCAATTTTCATGTTAATGTTTATTATGAAGAAATACATATTTAACAAATTGTATAAAAATTGAATCATTTCTACTAAAATAGATTCTATGTTGATGCATTTAGGGTACAAACTTTTCTGTTTGTTGGCGGAGCGGATATGATTTTACTTTTTCAGCACTTCTGCTGAAAGATAGACATTTATGCCCAGGAAAATAATGGATTAATCTTTCTGAGATTGTAAAGTATCATTGTATTTTTGGTAATAGGGTAGGCTAGGGGGTTTCAGAACCCTCAGAGACCCCTTGAAAAGGGCTTATAATCTACCCCCAAAATCAATCTCTCTTTGGTGTTTGTGTACAAGCGAGGCTCTGCCGGTCAAAGTCCAAATGTATGGGACAGGTCACAAAAATGCGGTGAATATTTTCGACTGGTGTTTGTATTTTGCTTGTTTTTATGCTCAATTTCCATTCATTGTCAAGATTCTACTGTTAAAGATCCCGTGGTATTAAAGATCAACAAACTGCTGCTTTTTTGCAGCCATTTCTGCCATATCGGTCCAGTTTGAGCGGTTTGACTTGGTATATCAAATAACTTTCAGCTCCCGCAGCCTATTTTGGCCTAATAGTTAGGCCGGTCTAACCTCGCAACAAGGCCGGAAAAATGGCAAGATTTCGTGCTTCATTCGGAAGAATACTGACGATCGGTGGCCTAGCAGCTGCGACAGGAACTGTTGCTGTATATCAAACTCAACTAACTGACAAAGTTGCAGCGTATGCTCAGAATGTAGATAATTCCACTGGCTTGGTTGATGACGCATCAAAACCGCCCCAAACCAAATGGGATAACGATTGGGATCGACGGAGTAAAACATTTCGCGAACTAACAAAAACCATCAGAAATAAAGTAAATGATTCAAATGATGATGATATCTTGCGAATAAATATAGGAAAAAGTGGCGAAACTGTGTGTGAAAATGGAGATGAGAATAATGAACAAATTATAAAGCGATCAAAAGCCACACGACATTTGATATTTGTCCGGCATGGGCAGTATAACCAAGGTAAAAAGGTTGATGAGGAAAAGACATTAACAGAACTTGGAAGGTGTGTGTTTGTTTCTGTTAGAAGAGCAAGTTTTTATTTTTGAGGCCAGTCTGCAGAGCATGGCAGATCTCGATGAGATCCTGTGCGTGCATGGAAAAATCTTGAGGGGAATAAAGTGGGGACAACTGATTCTGTTGGGTGCACCAGGTAGCTTTAGGTAGAATGACCCAACTGCACACACCTATATTGAGCCTACGCTCATAAAATGTGTGCGTGCAAGGCCTAACTTTTAGGGGCACTTTGATTTGCTGCAAATTATCTTGTGCATGCAGTTGCCATGCTCTGCAGACTGGTTTTGAGGTTCTCCTATTTTAAAATGGAAATAAACCTCTCCTGGTTTATACAACATGTTCTGGGCAGCTGTAGGAAATTGATATCAACATGTGAATTAGTACTACCGCTACAATTTATGTGAATCAACTTCCAATTGACCACAGTTCAATTGTTTGACCATAGTTGCATTTCACAGAGGCTGGCATGAAATGGACAAATAGTTATATCCCAGTCTGCAGAGCATAGCAGAACTCAAAGAGATCTCATGCATACAGGGTATAAAATGGGGGGATGCAAAGGGTGTACATCTGATTCTCTTGGGTGCATCAAGCCACTTTGGGTACCTATATTGACCCTATATGCATACAATACACGCATGCAAGGCCTAATTTTTGGAGTGCACATCAATCTGCTGCAACTTTTCTTGTGCGTGCAGTTGCCACATTCTGCAGAATTGGGTTATATCAAAGGGGCTTAGGTTCAAGATTACAGCTTGAACATTCTCCACAACCTGTTCAGCTAACCCAGCTGTCCATCCTTTCGAGGTCAGCAAATGGGTACTCATGGTGAAAATCCTGAGCGCAGAAGGCCCAGCACCTTAGGCCGACATGAGCTGGATACCTACCAGAACCCAAGCCTGGGCTAACAAATAAAGTTGCTTGCTTGATGATATTGACTTGAAGATATCTAACAGAATACAGCAGCTGTGTGGGCAAGAACATCCCCTGACTGTTTATGGCTAATCAAAAGTAATAATTTTACAGTTGATTGCATAATATTTAATCGCTTGGGATGCTCAGCACTTGTTTTTTAGTGTTTTATACAATAAGATTTTAAATACTGTTTTACTAACCTGTCATGTAACTTTTCAGGAAGCAAGCGCTTTGCACTGGAGATCGTCTGAAATCCTTGAACATAAAATTTGATAGGATTGTCCATTCTACAATGACAAGGGCAAAGGAAACAGCTGATCTGATCAAAGAATCATTGGATGATGTGACTTGTGAAAGTTGTTCATTATTAAGAGAAGGAGCACCATGCCCACCTGAACCAAGCTCATCAAGTTCATGGAAACCTGAAAAATGGGTGTGTTAACATTGCAGTGTTCTGTTACACTAAAAAAGCACAAAAGCCATTTTTACTCTTATGTATATTGCTTACCTATTTTAACCTTTTGATATATTTTCTACCAGATGATCATCATGTTTTCTAGATCCTTTTCAAAGTGACACCTTTAGTTTCTTTAAAATCTTTTAAGGTGCAATTTTAGGCTTAAGTTGGAATATGTTAAAAGTGTTAAATGTCAGCAAAAATTTCCTATTAGAAAGGTTTTCCTACAATAAGGTTGAACAATGTTTCAATATCTGCATTCTTAAGTCAATTATTATCAGCCGCTTTATCAAATGTTTACTGTAAACAATCAACTTCATTTTTGAGAAAAATGTTGTGAAATTTAGCAGGAACATTTAGAGACAACTGATCATAAATAAATTAAAATTTCCATAATTTCAGGAATATTTTCAGGATGGTTCAAGAATTGAAGCAGCATTTCGAAAATATTTTCACAGAGCTGATGCCAATCAGACAGATGATAGCCATGAATTAATTGTTTGTCATGCCAATGTTATCCGATATTTTGTTTGCAGGTAAAGCACATAACAATATAATCATCTTTTTAATGAACTAATTCATTGATTTCATTTTAATTAGAATTCACAACGAAAAGTTTAAGTTTATACCTCTATAACTTGCAAGTATTTCATTCTACAACATTTAACATGTTCATATTTTTATTTGCCCTTGGCTTGTTAATATCTTGTCAGTTTCATTTTTCTTTTGCTCAAGTCCACATCTGTCCCATTGTCAATTTATTTCTATAATAATAATATTAATGATGATAATAATAATAAAAATAATAATATTAATAATAATAATAATAATAATGATAATAATAATAATAATAGTGATAATAATAATACAAATATTTATAGAGGAAGGCCTCAGTCACTTGAAAGTGCTTTTCTTCATTTCTCCCTTCATCTGTTCGTTTGCTTGGTCACATTTGAATCGTTCTTACATTTATTCGTTGTTCTTTTGTTCCTTTGCTCATCAATTAGTTCCTGCAGTCCATTATTTCCTTTGTTTGTCCGTTTTTTCATTTTATTTTTTCATTCTTTTATTTAATTTGTTCTTTCGAAGTCATTTTGATCTTTCCCTCTTTCGTTCGCCCATTTGTTAGTTTGCTCGCAGGTTAATTCATTTATTCTTTCTTTCGTTCGTTTTTTCGTTCTTTCAATTTATCCACACTATGCTTTCCGCATTTCTCTTTAACCTCATTTAATTCGGTAATCGCATTTGTCTCTATCTTACATTGATTATAATCATTGTTTGTATTTTTGCCCCTTGTTCGTCTGTTCCTTCTTTGGTTGCCATTTATCAGCACGTTTCATCTGTTCCTTCATGACCAAATGTCACTATTTTTAGTATCTCATTATCTGCTTCTTTCCGACTAGATTTTACGTGTTATTTGCAGATTGAGGCACAACTGTGAAATTTGTATTTGAAATCAAGGATCATTGTTGCATAAATGCATTCAATGAAAAAGTTATTTGGAAAATATTTGTTTTATTGTTGTTTCATTTTTAGAGCGCTTCAGTTTCCCCCCGAAGGATGGCTTCGAATGAGCATTGCAAACTGTGGCCTGACTCATCTAACAATTCGTCCAAACGGGAGAGTGAGTTTGAAATCATTGGGTGATGCTGGTCATTTGCCACCTGACCAAATAACATTCAAATAAAATCATGTTTTACCTTTGTATATATTTACTTAAAAACAAAACACTTCCGTTCAGCGAGAAGGAGTGCGGCAGAAAAAAAATTTGATGAAATTGTGTACATAATAAACCAAAAAATTAGCAATGAATCGCTATAGGGAAATGTCATTTGAGGTTTTCTTTGCCAGTGAAGGGACCCATGGACTTTTAATGTTTACATTTACAAAAAATATTTTGTCACTTTCGTAAGTCAAACATTTATTATTGTTTTTTTATCTCCCCTGTCACAGCACACCCTTTTGTAAGAATCCCATCATAATCAGAAGTGGAACTGCAATTGCCTTAATGTTTAGAACATTATAACAACAATGTAAAGATCCCAATAAGGGGAAGTTGATAACAATTTCTCTAAATAAATTCATGCAGACTGTAACAGTTCATTCATAACTACACCCATCTTGGAAGTCTTAGACGCAGCTTCTAATCAAAGTAAGAAGGGGACTAGTTTTAAGATAAGCCATTCTCAATTGAAAGGAGCAAATCAAGAACTTAGAATGTAGGGCTTGATTATTGGGCAGAGTTTCTCCAAAACGTATGGGGCCTAGTCTGAAAAGTGGAGTCACAATAGAGAGTCGAAAAGGGTTAAATGAAAAAAATTTTAAACATAATATAAAAGAAATGCGTAATTTCTAGAGTACTCAAAAGAATCTTATCCCATCACTGGCCTTACAATGTTTTAAGGTTTCCACATTACCGATGGGTTATATTGGCAAACTGTAAACTTTATCACAAGAATACACAAACCTGTTGTTTTCTCAGTTTTAGATTATTAAATATAACATGATGGTGAAAAAGCAAATGTGTTATTTTTTGAGATCATCCCTGCTTCTATCACGCGTCGTTTATTTCTTTGATCAGGCTGTAGAGAAGTGGAGTAGCCAGGGTGGTTACCAGTGGGCCCGGGGCCTTGAGGGGCCGCAAACAATACGTTATGGATTGAAAAGGCTTTCACTGCATCAAGTGAGCCCCCAGAAGGATCTGTGTTTTCATTTTCCCTAGAAACATTTCCAAAGTCTCCCCTGTTCCCCATAATGTTATCTGAACGTCCCCTTCAATGAAATATCGAACTGTTCCCCCACCCCAAAAGGTTCAAAATTTGCCAATCTTCCCATATTCCCAAGTTCCCTTGTTCCCTATAACGCTTGGGGGTCCTCATCAATGCCGGACGCCACATGTCTGCCCGAACCCTGGGCCCTGTCTGTCGCTCGACTGACATGGGTTTAATCGCACGGACACGACATATTTGAATGAATATGTGAAGTTTGTTTTGGACTCAGTCTAAAGTTTCTGGACAAACCCCCTGTAGATGTGACGCAATCACAAGCAGCTAAGGATTTGACAGACTCATTCTGCAACGAAGCAACGCACGCCGCTAAACGATCTTTTAACGCAGAGAAAACGTAAGTTCTTATGTACTTATGTACTTTGCCTAGAAATGCTTAGGGATTACTGCGATTTGTGGCGATGTTGTATGTTCTTGATGCAATTTTTTATTCTAAATTTGATATTCTGAGTTGGGCTGGTTATCAAAGAGGTCGACTTTCGTTTGAATGTACTGTAATGAGGCGAGATTTTTAAAGCAAGTTTCATTTGGTATGAATTGCTTTAAAAGTGAAATATAGGTAAAGCTAAAAAGGCGTTCTTCTTAAGATGGAGATAAAAAAGCCTGATAACAGCACAAAATGAAGCCTGGAAATGGTTTGGGAGTAGATTTAGGCCGTTACCTGAAACGACGTGATGAGAGGGCGCACAGTTGGTGAGGTAGGAAAGACTGTGGCATGCCAAAAAGCTCTGGCAAATCATAGTTTATAAAGGGAGACTATGGTCAAAACTCTGAAGGTTAAAAATATATCGGGCTACTAATCTGCACATGTTTCACTGTCGACATGAAATAGTTCATACAAGGGTGAATTCAGTTCTTAAAATGTTTCCAATCAATTCTCTGTCAGCTTGGATGAAAAAGTTCAAGAGAGACGAAGTCATTATGAAAACTTTAAGATTTATTTGGAAAGAAGTCAAGCATCAGTTGATATTGGTTATAAGTTAGTATTATCAACTATGGTATTATCAATCGTTGTGCTGACTTCTACTTCCGTTTTAACACCGCCACGTCAACTCCCCAAACACACCCCCTGGTTTCCATGAGATTTCTTCTCCAGTAACCTGACACTTTCTCATTGGGAGGATAAAGTAACACATTGTACTGCAAAGGGCGCAGTCATATACTTATCTGAGATTGTAGCTATTCTGCACCAAAAAGCTTGGCTTCGAAATAAGGTCTTAGATTTCAATCGAGCTTTGGCTAAGGAGCGCAAAAATTCGCAAAATGAGTGACTCCTCTCCCCATTAAAATATCATCGTATTGCAGTGACAAAATGACTGATCACCAAGGCTTTCTCTAAATATTGCGGAGGGTAGAATATACTGGTGATTAGGCAACTGACCATTGCCATCAGGGCACTAGTCCCAAACCGGACATGCGAATATGTGTGTTTTTAAATTGAGAACATTGCTGGCTTGCTTAGGGAGATCCTTTGTTAACCATCGATAAGTTTGAATTTGAAGCACAGTTGACAACTGGATTACCCTTTCAAAGTATCATCTAACGATAAGGTCAACATATAAGTGACATTGTGCATGGGTTGCTAACTTAGAGAAATTGTGTCCTTTTACATCTTAGGCTAGTGTTCGAGAAACCTACTTACATGTAGCCAATTTTGGATGGAAGGGTTGTTGGGGGCAGGGGTTTAGGGAGCCTTAAAGTATGTCAAATTGGATGGCATATAGAGAAGGGGCTGATATTATAAACAAAAGAGCACATTTGTCACAGAGGGAATTTCAGAACTGAGAAAGGGGAGTTTAAGAAAAATCTTGCATACCAATTTTTGTGGTGTGTTTGTGGGCGATGCAATTCATTCTACCCAACACATAGTCGCTGATCTCATAGAAACTGCAGTGTTGGACAATGGAACAAGAAGTCGTCAAAGGGAGTCAGATAAAATGAAGAAACGGCTGATTTTCCGAAAGCTACGCAGGATTGACGTCCTTCTCTGATACCATGACCCATCGGATTCAGGCATGCCCCCCTGATCTTTGCAAGGAAATGAAGCTTAATTGTTTGTAAACCTACAACATGCGCCGGGGGTATTTAGCTTTGGCAATCCATTGCCTTTCTTTCAATTCGTTTGTCTTTACCTGAAAAAACTGAAACAACATTTTGAATCCATAATTCTTCATTGACAAGTAAACACGAGCTCATGTTACTGCACACACCTTGCCTATGCAGGTTTATGCAAAGAACATCTTTCTAAACTTCAAACGATAATTTTTATTGTACATAATCAAAATTGTTGGCTGTCTACTATGTTTCCCCGACAACATCTACCATTGTCGGCCTACCGAAGGGGGGAAGAGGGGGGATGAAAAGTGGAGAGGTTGAAAGGGAGAAGAAGAACAAGGGGCCAACAGCTCTATTAAGAGATGGACTTTTGTATTTACCCTTTTGTGATAGGATTGTCTTATAAGAAGATCTGTTTGTACTTTTTGCTGAAGGATTAATTTCTTCAAATTGATTTACCATTGTTGTAGATGGAAGCAGAAAGTGAGGTGAAAGTACCCGATACTGGTTTTGTGGATGCAAGCGCCGAGAAGAAACACATAATTAAAAACCTTCTTGTTGTCAGCTTCGGGTTTCTATTCCTGTTCACAGCCTTTCAATCGCTTTCTAATTTGCAAAGCAGTTTGAACAGAGTTGATGGATTGGGTGTCGTGTCTCTGAGTGTCATTTACGGTGCATTAATTGTCTCTTGCATGTTTGTACCACCTCTTGTCATCGAGAAACTCGGTTGTAAGTGGACCATTGCTGGTTCAATGTTATGCTATTGTACATACATTGCAGCCAATTACTATGCAACATGGGCAACTATGATACCAACATCCATCATACTGGGTATGTATAATAACCCTAATACCTGATTTCATATTTGCTGTGCAGTGTCGACGAATGACTGTTATATCCTGTTATATACCGACTGCAAGACGCTTGAAACTGAGTTGGAGGAACCAACAATTCAATTCACTACCCAAACGTGGGATTAATGGCTCGAGTCTAGCCTTATCTATTCCGTTCATAAAATGCATTGAGTTGAATCATTGACATAAATCCACATGCTAAAGCTTCATGTTTTGAGGCATTTAATCAAATTTATTTGTATTTTTCATAGGATTTGCAGCTGCCCCTTTATGGTCTGCAAAATGTTCATATCTAACAACAAGTGGCCTAAGATATGCAGCACTCACTAATCAAGATAGCGACGCAGTTGTGACTCGATTTTTTGGAATCTTCTTTCTCATATTCCAATCTGGACAAATTTGGGGAAATCTCATCTCGTCTCTAATTCTTCAGCCAAAAGGTAAAAAAATAGATTTGTCTTGCTATTTAGGGTGCTCCCTTGCTCCAGTCGTGATTTGGATGGGGTACTCTTTCCGTAAATGATTGCTCTCTCCAATTGGCCTGAATGCTTGGGTGCGGTCGCCCCCAATTTTCTAGAAGACAATAGTTGTTCCTCTTAAACAGTGGGAAAATATGACGTCATCTTCTAAAGAGAAAATGGCTTGCCCCCCCCCCCTCAAAATATTTTTGCAAAGTGTCCACCGATGTTAAATATTTTTCAATTGTTTTTCCTGTTGCCCTTGATTGGTTTCATATTTTTGTACTTATTTATGATTATTTATTTCTTTTATTTATCTTTCAGATGCGCGAAACAGTTCCCTAATTGATTTTTCCAAATGTGGTGCAAATGACTGTCCGATTACTGCTGAAACAAAGAATGGAACAAATGTCACAAGCACTGACTCAGTTGATTCCAAAATCATAACACTGATGAGTATTTACCTTGCTGTCGGAATAATCGCCGCCATATTGATTGGGCTTCTACTTGACAAGATCACAGTTTTGGGCAGCGAAAAAAAAGATAAAGGCATATTCAGCCTCTTCTTTGCTACAATGAAGCATTTGAAAGATCAGCGCATGCTCCTGCTTATACCGCTGACCATTTATAGTGGGCTCGAACAAGGATTTGTCTTTGGTGACTTTACAAAGGTGATGGGCGCTTAGCATGGTTTTGATAGAAAACTTAATGTGTTTTGCATTGCAGAAGGCCACCCTAGGGGGCGGGGGAGTGTGAAAGTTGGGGCAGGTCACAAAATTTTACTAATTGGACCATTATTTACGATTTTTGTTAAATTAAGCGCAAAGTCCAGAACAAGATATTTACCTTCCTTTAGACAAAAAAATTCCGGATGGCAAACCTTCCTCAAAAAACAATAAATAGTAGGCATGCCTTGAGTGTGCCCAAAGGAGTTTCTATTGTTTTTCGTAGACCTTTCTCCAGCAAGTGACAGTGTGACCGTAATGTTTTCCTAACTCTGCAGTGTAAATTTGATAAAAGACGGCAAGAGATATTGAGCCTGGAACTCACTGGGCATCCTTAATGCTTTCTAATTGCTTAAATAGAGTGCCATTGGGATAGTGTGTACAAATTTAAACGTTTGTTGCTTGAGGAAATATGCTTTTACCCGATAGCTTAGACAGAGTCAGAAATCTACATTGCTTTTTAAAACAAGTTGATTCAGGTGAAATTTGTTCAGACTAGGCTAACAACATCGACAATGCCCCTCATAAGACACACCATCAAAAACAAATGTTGATAACAATCATCTCTTTGCCTTACCTCTAGTCCTACATCACATGTACGTTCGGCGTCGAAAAAGTCGGATACGTCATGATCTGCTTCGGTGTATCGGATGCGATTTTGTCGTTCAGTCTTGGCAAGTTATCGCAATATACTGGAAGGGCCATATTAATGGTCAGTGGAGCTGTACTCAATTTTGGTCTGATGATTGGATTATTGCTATGGAAACCTGATCCAGATCAAATTGCCGTGCTTTTCATAGCTGCCGCTCTCTGGGGACTCGCTGATGCACTGTGGCAAACACAAGTCAACGGTAACAAGGGTTTTAGATTGCCTTGGATGCTTGCCCCCAAGGGAGCTGGGTTTATAAGATTGGTTTTCCCGATCCCCATCTGCATATGAGATGACAGGAGTGCAATGTTTGAATCACATAGCTCCCGATAATGTCCTTTTTCTCTCTAATTAATACCCTTTCTTGTATGCTTCATGGCCTCCATCAATTTGCATTTTATCTCTTTTTTGCTATTGTTTTAGAATTACACCACGTGTTAATCAGAGCTAGGGGTAGATTCGTCTCTGAAATACCCTTAAAGAATAATGAACCCACCCATGATTACAACCCCATCGTTTATTGGATCCTAGTGACTATGATTGGATGCAGGGGATTTTAAGTTCATAAATAACCCCTTCCCCGGGATAGCAGAGTAATAAAACCACTTTTAAATACATTTGTTCAGCGAAGGGTAAAAGAGTCATTCTCATTTCAACATGCAAGCTTGTTAAGAGCAGCAATGTATCGTGTTTTTAAGAAAAACTTCTTGCTTTTTTAGAAACGGCACTAACTCAAATATATCTTTTTTAACAGCTTTCTACGGTTATTTGTTCCCAACGAATCAAGAACCAGCATTTTCCAATTATCGATTATGGGAGTCGCTTGGTTTTGTCGTTGCTTTTGCATACAGCGAATACTTATGCGTCAGCACAAAGCTTTATATCTTGATGGCTGTGTTGGTTATTGCAATTTCCCTTTATGGTGTTATTGAGTACATCGAATACCAGAAAAAGAAGACCTATTCCATCAGCATGCAACAGCTTGAGAAGAAAGCATAAAATGCATTTTGCAGCATAAATGTCTATCTTGTATATTAGTGTTTAGCAAGGGCGATTGTTGTACCCTGAAAATTAGGGGGAGCATAGGAGAATTGCTTTAGGCGCCCTGAGTTTTTAGAACTCTTTGCATAGGCTGATATGTATAAGATTCATAGCAAATGTGTTTCGCAGTTCTAACCATGCATTTTCAAAAAATCAAAAATCTCTCTTTAGCTCCTGAGAATTAGCAATATTTTTTTCATTTAGGTACTCAAGAACAGATATCAGGTCGTTTTAAATGGGCAAAATACAATAGGGGTCAAAACAAGACCTCCGTTAAAACAGGAGCATTGTTACAAAAAAAGGTTAAACGATAGTTTTTTATAATCGACAATCCCGCATATGGTTTAGCAGGGATGATTTGCCCTTCCCACCATTTTGTAGGGAAAAGAGGCATGTCTTTGATGATAAACATTCCTGCGTCGCTTCATGTTATAAGTATGCAGACTTGTGCCCTTTGCTACCAAAACCATGCAAGGACTCCTCTAAACCCAACAGCCTCTGAAAAACAGTACAATAAACTCCCTAAACCAGAAAAATTGACATCCTCAAGATTTTAATGTGAGTACCAGCTTGTAATATAGCCATACTAAAAAGCCGGGCAGTAAAGTAATTTCGATTAGAAATTGAAAATGAGTTCAACTTTGTTGCTTTCTTTTGTCATGTCCCTTCTACGATCACAATGTTCTCTAAAGAAGGGGATTGTCTCAGAAAGAGGAGGTGTAGATTTCACATTAATTGACTTTGGCTGGTCATAAACGGGGCCTCATATCAAAGTTTTAATCAAACCATGGTGCCCTTGCAGGGGTCGTTGTGGGTAAGCTGTTTGGTTTGGGACACCCCTCGCAGCTGAAAGCACATATAGGGTAGCGTGCGAGCAGATGCACAGAGTTCAAAGGCGGTTACCTGAGAGCATAATTTGGTGTCGTAGTTGGAATGCCGAATGTGGCCGCGTGTTTTTGCTATATGTTTCTATCCATGCAACAGGGGGATGACGGCAGAGAAGCAGCTGGCTAATAAACTATTAAACTGCCACCTTAAACATGACTGCGTCATATTAAAATTTCCTTATTACTAGGCTCTGCACAGGCCTCAGATTAGGCAACAAAATTCAAAGACGAGACGCATACTAAATATTCCTTTTATTAAATAAACTAATTTTAATAAAACCAATGTGGTTGAATTTTAGCAGTATAAATTGATTAGCTCATCACTTACAGCTGAGGGTGTAAGAACACCTATTTCAGTAAATAACAAAGTTATATATGAGGGTGGGGTATAGTCTATAACTGGATGCCCTTGTTCTGATGATGCATTGTACTGCAAAGAAAACAAAGTTATTCAAGAATGGTGCTTAGTTTTAACTAACGAGGGGAGGCAGTCCCAGCCTTGGTTTAAAGACGGCCTGTTTGATTTAATGGATGGTCGGCTTCTAAAAATAGTGATATTTCTAATTTTATTTTGGACACAAACATTTAGCTTGTGGTGGTTGTGGTTGTTGGTTGTTTATGAAGCAACGGTTGTGGTGGAACAACAGGGAAAGGATTTGTCAGATTGGAGACAATTTGTCAAATGAAGAATTTATGCGTGTAAAAACGATAAAAATTTGGTATTTATTTGGTGCTGCTCAGAATTTACGGATCCACCTGCATAAATGTAGAATAGATAAATTATTCAATTCATAAATCGATCAATTAATAAATTAATTAATCAACCAATCAATCAATTTATTAATCAATCAATCAATCAATCAATCAATCAATTAATCGACCAACAAATCAATCGATCGATCGATCAAATAATCGACCAACAAATCAATCAATCAATTAGCCTATCAACCAATCAATTAATCAACCAATCAATCAATCAATAGACAAAAGCATTAAAAATTTAGAAACCTCACCTTGTGCTTGTTAGGAACCTCTCTTTGATTAAGAGGATAGATTCTTTCAAATTTGAAACTTTCAGCGACTGCATACACTGGTTTATTCATCGCTTTTGCCATCACAGCTAATTGGTACGTTCCGACCTGCATGACGTAATTTTTGTTATAACCGAAGGCGGGTATTGAATCAGTAAACAATGTATTGTTATTAGTGAATGATTGCTGGGTTCCGCAACAACATTGTAGCTTGCAGCTACGAATGGAAAGCCAAAAACACTTTGCATAGAACTGTGCTTGTTGGAAACCTTAAACTATAGCAAGGGGCTTTTTTTTACAATTGAATATCTCATGGCATGAACATCTAACGCATTACGTTTATGAAAATAAATAGCATCGAGGTTATGAAGTAAAGGCATCGGAAAGAAGCTAATATGACAAAAATATTGGAAGAAACTTCTCTCAAACTCGAAACCAATGGAAATAGCAGTCTTCTTTCATGAGATTTCTAATCTTCATTTTCATAATAATTTTCCCAAAATTTAAGGTTGCTAATTGATTTTCAATAATTAAATTCATATTCAGAGGAATTTTGGGCGAAATCCTTTTGGAGCATGATGGAATGTTGTTTGCAATTGATAAAATATCCATATCTCAAAAGGCTTATGGAAATACCTTGTTAATAAGACCACCACTCTCAACAACTTTCTCTGCTCCAACTAACACCATGTCTATTCTTTCCATTATATACCTTAAAAAAATACAGGCAATAAAATAAGACTGAAAGTCACAAGACTAGAATTCATCTAATGATGGTGTTATCACAATGTTATCATAAAATATAAAATGTTAAGGGAGGTCACTCTAGCTTTGCAGATAGTTTCGCAATCGCAAGATGAAAATTCATCATCAAAGGATCATAGCAGGCTCCATTAAAAGTATTGTAACAGAAACATCCTCTCTTGACAATCTGTGGCTCAGTCGGTGCATCCTTTTTCACAATCTCTCGACAAGTTAGTTGACATGTGATTAAAATAAACCAACAAAAACAAACAAGTTTCAGAAAATATGCTTACCCTACAGCTGAATCAAGAATGATCGTACTGGGGATTCCTAAATCAGCTAATTCCGTATGCAGAAGATGACTGAATGAAGAAAGAAGAAATATATGGAGATTGTAAGATCATGAAAAAAATTGCTTATAGAATGTAATTTTTACAGCAGAAATACTGACATGCATTACGATCAAAATGTAATGTGTTGTGGAAAGATGCTGAGATGCATTCACTCTACAATCAAAGCAGGGAAATTCGAGTGCTACAATGGAACGATGAACCTGAAGCTGCTCACCCCGATTTATCAGGCATTGATTCAGTAACGTAAACTTGAAATCGTTTGCTTTGTTCTTTTGCTTCTTTGAGAAGTTGAAGGACAACCGTCGATTTGGAATGTGTTAATATAGTCTAGAATGGCATGAATTGATATAGTCTACAAAGGAATTTGTTATTATAGTCTAAAATGAAATGCTTTTATATAGTCTGCAATGGAATGTGTTAATATAGTTTAAAATGGAATATGTTGATATATTCTGAAATGGCTTGTTTTGGTATAGTCTAAAATGTAGTCAGAAATAGAATGTTTTGATGTTGGTGTTGATAATGTGGATTTGGAATGATGCTAATGATGATTGACAGTGAATGGCGATTAATGACAGTGACGTAATGATGGCAGATGACGTTTTACGGCTGTTGAAAAAGATGACAAAATATGGACACAAACCGCTCCGTCTCGGATGAATTGGCCACCAAGTTTCGCAATCTTCTTCTTTGAGTCATGAGATTTTTGAAAAAACAATTGGCCTGAAGCAAAATAGAAAACAAGCTTTAAAAACATCAAATTTGATTTATTGTGATGTACCTTGATCTAATCTGATGAGCAAATGATATGATAAGTGATTAGAACGTGTAAGTCGCCTCTTTTGTCATTTTTATCCTCATGATTGTACGCAGTTGACCCAAATCAGTTTCCTGGTCCTACGTAAAACGAATATCTTAAAATATTGAAAAATCCAATGCATATTAATCATTCATGATGAATACCTTCTGCATTATTGCAAACCAAAATTAAAACTAAAAATTCTGGAACGAAAATCAGGAATAACAAGAAGAAGGGCATCCGCATTAATGATTTATCAGGTTATCCGATGAGGAATAAAAACGCACCTCTTTCGATTAAAATCCTCTTACATTCCTTGAAATCCTAGAAAAGACGTTTCTATTGGTGAGAGTCATACGAAAAAGAGTGGAGTTTAGAAAATGTCATCAATGATGGATTTAATATGACGCAGGTCACGGAGGCTTATTGTGTAAACAAGATTTCCATTTGCTGTTTAATCAATTGCAATAACTTGGTCTACTCGTCAACGTAGTTCAAAAATGCCGCAAACTTTCTCTTAGTGCTTAGAAACACATGACCCCTAGTCAATTACGTCACGATTTCCATAGCAGCAGTTTAAATGTAATCTTATCGAGGAGCATAATTTCTAACTGACTTTTCAGCCGACATTACACAGGTAACGTCTGTAACTAATGTCAAAAAATCTATCTAGACCAAACTAACTATCATGATAAGTTTACATCTTAAATATTTACTTCTTCGACAATTTTATGCATCAATAAATGTATTCGATTAAAAGCCACCATTAACAGAATTAGATATCAATCAAATATGAAAAAACCACATAACTACAACTGTCTCTGCGTGAAGGAAGTACATTTGCTGTCAAACAACAGAATTAAGAGCTCTGTCAAGTGCAACCTTCTATATATATCTTGCTCATAATCAACGGCAGGTGCACCATTAGAAGTAGGCCTTTTGGTCTACTGAAAATATTGAAAATGCACTGATAGCATTGAAAACAGTTAAATGTGATGAGAGTCGAAATAAAAACAGCTGATAAAAACAAGAGAAGAAGACAGGTATCTAAATGTTGCTTGTTGTTATGTTCGTTATGTCAGTTCAATAAAAATAATAATAAACATAACAAAAACCTCGTAATTGCATGCAAAAACTAAAAAAAAACAGCTGATTAGGCACAGGATATTACCACAACAACATGTACAAAAAATAAATCTCTCAAAAGGCGTCGAAATGCGTTGAAAGTTAAAAAGAAGGCTAAGAGATAATAATTTAAGAGCTCAAAGCTCATTGTAATTATCATCCCTGGAGAGAATTTAATCAATCTAGCAGAATAGCTTCGAAACTGCACTTCAGTCGGTGAAAGTAAAATCACAATTTGTGATAAACATCTGTAGAAATATGAAATGGAATAAATTAATTCAAAAACAAACAATTTTCAAGGCAATTTAAAACTGCATTTGAACCAATAACTTGTTCCGCTACGAGTCCTACACGAATCATTTAAAAACACAATTTGTCCTAGACACCTGCAAAAATATGACACGTTAAATCTATACAGTTGCTTTCACACGGTGCAAGACTGTTGTTTGTAATCAAAATGAAAATTTCTGAAATATCAGCAAAAGGCCACATGTAGAAAAATGTTTGCAAGTTGCAAGTAGACTGAAACCGGTCGAGTGATATTGATGATAAAATTGCGAAAAATTTGTGCGTGAGAGGAAAGGTTATTAATATTTAGATTAGCGAATTGTTCGTTTAAAAGACCTTTAGGTCACAAAAGACGAGCAGGTTGTAGAAAACAGGAGATGAACCAGTCATCGTAGATCAGTTTCGTTTAGAAGTATGTTCGGTTGCTAAAATGTCGTAGATTTTCTGCTTTTTACTCCATTTATCAACAGAAGAAGACACATGTGAACTGATATCACGACCAAGCTGAAATTTGTTTACATGAAAGAAAAGCGCCTTCAAAATCTGAGCAATTGGTAGATGTGTCGGCTCATTAGTTTGTTCCAAAAACTTCCACGGCGGAGTTTTTCACAAAGAATAGAGGCTTCATGTATAGCTTTGTGATGTTTTTCGCAAAAACAATCTGCTAACCGGTGAACATATGCGTTTTATCTGGAGAGAGATTGTTAAAACTGAGAGATTGAAGCCGCGCTTAGCTCCGCAAACTAGTAGAATTGCTGGGAGAACAGCAGATGCAACTGAACGACGTCTGGAACGGTATTTTGTTTTATTTGGCTGATGATTGTCGTTCGTATTTGAGCAAATGTGGCTTAGAATGGAGAAGAAATCGAAGAAAAGAGAATTTTGAAGGTCTAAAACCATTCCAAAAGTATCTATGTATTTTTGTATTTTTTCTTCTTATCAGTTTAAGGAAAAAATATTTTACTTAAATACAACTTCACAGAAAATTACAGTTGGAAATAGCAGATGTAAAATAGAAAAGGAACTGTTGCAATGAAAACATGGTGAAGCGACTGAAAGCCGTTTCCATGCTCATTTGAAGAAATATGCTTCATTGAATTGAAAGTTCTACATAACATAGCAAGTAATGCAAATACAAAGGAAGCTGTTACAATTAAGATTATATAAAGAGACAAGTAGAGTAGAACTGCGCTTGTTGCAAGCCTTATGCTACAGCACAGGATTTATCTATACCTTTGGATCTCTCATAGTATGAAGATCTAATGTATCATGGTTATGAAGCAAAGGCATCAGAAAGAAACTAATAGAAAAAATTTTGGAGAAAACATATTGTACTATTTAGAGTTCGTTGCAACTGTTATTCTGTGTTGTACATGAAAAGTTCTTAATTGTCACACGGGCTAACAGTTCAAGAATTCAAAGAAACTTAAGATCGCTTAATTTGGATGAGAAGAGCACTTTAACTCCATGAAATACTTCACAAATAAGTTGCGAATGGCTGCAATAGAAAACAATAGAAATAATCTAGCTTGTCTTAAGTTTAAAGTTGCTTGTTTTTTATTAGGAGAAAAGATCTAACTAGATAAACAAACAAAACAAATAATTAGAAAAGATGAGTAAATTCCCATGAATTCAGATAACAAGCATTGTTATTTGACAAAAATATACGGGATTTTGTCAACAAACAAGTTAGAACACATCTGAAGTAAATTTACTGCGGTTTTCATTCGAACGGGAAACTCTTTATTTGGCAAACAAACTTTACAAACAATAATAGAAAATTGAATAATTTATAAAAAAAAATCTGAACCCTTAAATAGGATTTTCAACTTGCCTGGGATACAATTAATTCAGGAACATTCATGACTGACACTTGTTAGGAGTTCTTGGTGATTCTATTTTGATGAGAAGTTTATGGGAAATCGTATGAATGTATTTGATTCTTATATTAGTATTGTTATTTACTTTACACGAATGAATGTTTGAGCAAGACGAATGATTGTTAAGAGAGCAAGATAACAAAACAAATTTGAAAGATAGCCACTGTGGGATTGCTATTGAGGTAGTGATATTAGTTAGACAATTAACATAGAATAAACCTAGAAGAGTTTGAGTGAATCTCAAATTTACAATGCTTATTTCTAAGAACATTGTTATGTCTTACAGAATACGATTAAAACAGCAAATTGAAATTGTTGGAAAAGGAAGAGCAATACTTAAAAGACAAAGTTACAGCTATTTGCAATTCGATGAAAAAAACGCTAAAAGACGAACAATAACAAACGAAATTTGTTCTAACTTAAAACTTGCGAAGCCAAAATGACTTCAATTTCATAAACTGTGCTGCCTCTGAACTGGCATAATTTTATTCTATACGAAAACATTTTGAGAAAAATACATGGACAGTAAGATTGTGTTGTGTTGAAGTGTTTACTGAGCACGTCTATAGCGGTTCGTGTTTTAAGTTGAAGGTCAGAGCAAGCACAGACAATAATAGAAACCGTAGTCAATCCGTATTCTAGTCTTAGACCAACATTACAAATCAACAACATAAGCTGTTGCAAATATAATTCGGGTGTTCATTGGATGTTGGATTCGCAACAAGGAGAGGTTAGAGCAAGCACTCAGGCCATGCAATGTCAAAACAGAAAGAATCTTTGAGGAACAAGCACAGTTAAAATGAAGAGTTAAATTTGGCAATTGTATTAACACGGTTAACACTCTGAAAGAAAACCTTAGCAAAGATAATTGAAAGGTCTATGACGAAATAAACAGGCAATTACTAAAGCGGCAGATTAATTTATGAAATTGGCATGCTGGAGTAAAGATTAGGCATAGTGATCAACTCGACCACATTAAAACTGCTAGAACAAAATTAGGAACTAGCATAAAACATGAATATCTAGCAAAATGTGAACAGACTGCAAGAAAACTGGCAGTTTGATTATGAACTTAACACTTAAAAGTGCAGATATCGCAGATGGTTGAACAGGTCATATTAAAAGCAGTGAGGGATCTTTGATGTTAGTTCAAGGCATCAACGGTGCGAAATTACAAGAGGTAGAGAAAGATATGAACAGATCAAAGTCAAAAGTGAAGACTATTTGCAGGAGATAAACACATTAGAACAAGTATTTAGGCGAAGAAGAAAGCAGTTTTGTCAAACCAGCAGAATTCCTTGCGAAATTAACATCTTGCAAAGAGGATTACGAATGGAGATAAAGTTAATCACACCAGGTTCGGTAGGATTAAGAAAAGAACTTATTTGAATCAAGATATAGTAAAAAGATAAAAAAAATCACATAAAAAGCGAAAGGGATTTGATTCGAAGCTAACACATTGCTAGAAATCTAACGACAAATACAAACAGACCCCATGTGCAAAGAGGCAGATTTACTTTGATGTCTACATGCTGACTGGAAAGTTATTTCGACTGCGATGAGCCTGGTCATGTTAGCTTTGACATCACAGAATTGAAATAAAGATTTAGGAACATATATAAACAGTGCATCAAAAATTATCGTCAATAGTTAATACATGAGACGGAGATGTGCTACAAGTACTGATTTTATGTAAGGAATTGGCGACTTCATACAAAGTTAACACTAGAATGAACAATTAAGTGCAAGGATATACGTATTCCGTTGATAAAAAGATTTTGAAAAGATAACCATAGACATTGCGAATGATTTGAAAATAAAACCATTAAAAAGAACATTTTGCAGACGATGAGAGATTGAAAGCACTCTAAAAACTTTATGTTGCTGATAAAGATCTAAAAAAGAGATTTATCCATTTAACTTAACAGGCCAGAAAATGGTTATTCGCTTCCTCTGCCTCGATTGTACAGTCAACTTGGTTCTTTTAGTGCTTAACTGTTGCTCAGTTTTTGTCTCAATTTTCGGAAATTTCACGGCGATTTCAAATTTTTCAAGACACGAATCAGTCTTTAATAACTTGATATCTGCATTAGCTTTGTTAGATGCCGCCACCGCTGTTGCAGGAAATGCCATTGTATTTTACCACGTGGTTCAAAACATTTACGAAGCTCCGGACGTAAATGAGGCTATGGTGCACTTGCTCAATTTTACTGGAATCACAAATGTCATTATTCTCTTGGCGATCACAGCAGCTTGCTGGTTTTCTCTAAAAGGTGCATGGGTGCCAAATTACGGACCAAGCCACGCAAAATTGACCTTGTTCACATGTGTCACGTTTATACAGCAGTTATACACATTTATAAACTGGCAGTATCATCTAGAGCTAGATCAGCTGGTCTGCATTATATCAATGTCATTCTGTGTATTGAACGTGCTGATATACCAGATACTATCCACTTTAAACGAAGCAATAAATGCTAATGGGGAAACTTCACCGACCATGGTCCGACATCAATACATGGTTAATCAAATGATAATAAAGTTGATTCAATTTTCAGTTGCTTGGATTCCATTTCTCGTCCTCTCAAAGATTTCAAGTATCTCTGAGTTGCATGGTTTTATTTATGGAAAAGGTGGATATTTGTTGTGGAGTGTGACGTGGGTCTTCTCAAAGGCAACCCTTGAGCCAATATCAGAAAGGGTTCTTGCTTGAAGACCTGTTTTGACTTAAACCGTATCGAATTTGATTTAAAAGACATTTAGCAGAAAGCTTTTCTGCATTCTACGTCATCTGCAACTTTTTCAGCAGTCAGCAAGTTGCTCTAAATCATAATGCGTGATGTACATTATCACGTTATTTACAGAAAACGGTGATATACTTAAAAACTGAAATGGCAAAGATAATGCGCAACATGCGCCAAAGCAATACCAGATTTAGATCTGAATGTAAAAATAAAACTACCCCTGTGTATCACTGAAAAAACGGTCAGCTTATATGGAGGAGCTGCAAGTTTCCAGCGAAGAAATTCTGGACCAAACATTATCAAAAGTTTTCCATCAAAGATGCAAATGATTGCTTTATATCTATGATAAAGTTTGACAGACCGAAAAACAAATCTAGTAAGGGAGAGTAAAGGGATCTCACGGAACAGATGAAAATGTAAATATTGATTATCATGTTTTGGGTTAACAAGTGAACAATTTAGGATTTAATGTTATATTATTTAGTAGTTTTGTTTTAATTCTAAATAGCTCGAAGTTCTTTGCCTAAATTGTCTCAAATCTCAGACGATTTAAACAAACCACATGTTTTTATGTGGCTTTTGCTGCTAAGCTGACCTATTGTTAATCAATTAAGACTACACAGTTAAGCAGTTCTGAAAAGTTGGATGTTTATTTGCAAATGTTATCAAAGAGGATGAATCTGAATAAAATTGTTGGATTCAAAACGAAATTCTAAATTGGAAATAGGATCATTCTCCCAACCATTATATCGTTGAACTGCCTATTGGTTAATAACATCATCAAATATTTGCTTATGATTGGTCAAAAATAGCATAACATGACACAGGTGCTTGGGATAAAGCCGAGAAATTTTAATCCATAAAGAATAACTTTTCTTAAAACAAAATGCAAAGATTGGTTTGTGGTTTCATGTTTCTGAGCCCAGTTTAAGAAAAAATTAATCACCCTGGTGCTCTTTGTTATCATCATCATCATCATCATCATCATCATCATCATCATCATCATCATCATCATCATCATCATCATCACCATCATCACTGTTGTCATCATCATCACCATCATCACTGTTGTCATCATCATCATCATCATCATCATCATCATCATCATCATCATCATCATCATCATCATCATCATCATCATCATCATCATCATCATCACTGTTGTCATCATCATCATCATCATCATCATCATCATCATCATCATCATCATCATCATCATCATCATCATCATCATCATCATCATCATCATCATCATCATCATCATCATCATCATCATCATCATCATCATCATCATCATCATCATCATCATCATCATCATCATCATCATATCAATCATCATCATATCAATCATCATCATCATAATCACCACCATTTGCGTCATCACTGTGAATGTTGCTGTTGGTGTTCTTATATTGGTCACCTCAATAATATAATCACCATTGTAACTCCCACCATCATGGTGATAATCAGTATTTTGTCCTTCAAATAAGAATCCCTTGTGACCAGGATCTAAGAAAACTACCAATGATTTATTTAATTCAAAGTTATATATACCCACGAATGCATAAAACAGAAAATACTTACACTTTGATCCAAGGACTTGGTTCGAGTTACAAAACGAAGGAAGAGTTCACATCCAGATGAGACAGAACTAACTGAGTATTCATCAGCCAACCTTGATTTGATTTCTTCTAAGTTAAACAGCAAGCCAGCCAATGTCTCAGCTAAACCAAAAAAAACTTTGACTACATATTTTAATTCCCATTCACAAATTAAAATGAAAAATAATCAAATGAAAGCATTTAGCAAACAAGAGGTCTATAATAATGCAACAGTGTTGATCTAATGTGTACAAAGTGATACTCCATTTGTGCATTGAGGAACGCCAGAATGCAGAGTAGGGCAATGGTGCACTCAAGATAATTCTTAAATGCCTTAGAAAGTGCTCCTGGGTGCCCCTCAGATTTTGAAGTTGTCATGTTTGTGTTGTGGTACCCATAGTGTAGTGGCACACCTTACGATTCTTGTACAGTTTTGGCACACCCACACCTGAGGTGAGGGACTGCTGTTGCACCCAAGATCTTTTTTTCAATTTCGGCCAAACTCTGCAAACTGGGAGACACAAAGAAACTATGGTCTCCCAGAAACTTAGTGACAACTCAACAGGGAGGTTAGTGTTATTACAACCTTGCATTGTAACTGTACTGTGTGTTAAAATACATTTTACAACTTCTTGCAATAAGGTTACCTTCCGTCCTTTTGATTACTTCAAGTAATGTTCTGATGGCAGCTACAGGTGCTGAAAGTTCCGAATCATCAGCAATACAATTCTGGAAATACTGCAATGACTCTACAAAGAGAAGATTTTGTTATGTAATTAATTATTATACAAGAACATTTATGTTGCACTCGGAGGATGTTGCATGCACAATTTGTCTACTGTTTCATCTGGCATGTTAACATGCATTTTACCTTTCTAAACAATAAGCAAGTTGCAGTGAGTGAACACTACGTCATACAATCCTTAATTCAAAGTCTTTTTTTTGGGGTTGGGGGCTCCTTTTTGTTTTACTCATATAAAAGGTAGGCTATTCTGTTTCGCTAGGGCTCCTAAAAAGCACATAAAGAAAAGCACATCCCGATCCCCATAGGCTCTGCATGTTTCCATTTTCATTCACAATACGTCTTGTGCATAGATTAATCTGAACAACATTTTCGTTTTTCAACATATTATAGTCAAACACTCAAACACTGCCTGCTCTTATGTTTTCGTTAATTTACTGGATATATCAGCATAATGTGGTTTATCATCACTCTTGTCCTTCAAAAATTGTTTGTATACTATCAAAATAATATAAAAAGAAAAGGTAATTCCAAATTTCCCAAACACGATTGCACTAACCTTGGGCGTCCATCTTGAATTATTGAATGTAAAAGAGGCTGCTTTGTTAGGCCTAATTGAGGCTGCAAGACTGGGTACCACAGGGTAACTAGAGTTTCGAATCATTCGCATGCGTTTATGGATCGTCTTTTTGTTGGAATTTTGCATAACTTAAAGTGACTTACCGCTTTTCAACTGATTTGGTAACTATCCTCTTATGCATCGAACATTCTTTTTTGTTATTCGTTTCATTTAAGATCGCCATATTCTGTAGTTTTCCATTAATCTATGATTTGGCATCAAATTTTGCTTCCTCGTAGATAGGCCCAATACTCTTTTACCGCCATCATGGCGGAACGGAGCTATTTTGGAGGTCCGAACATAAGCGAAGAGAAACTGCAAGAAAAGGGTATGCACAAATATTGCAGTTAGTTGAAATGTTGTGAATTAACCTTGATTCATGCCTGTAGAGGTATCATAGTGTGTTTGCTGCTACGTTCTGTAGCATGTGCAGCGACAGCGCTGCCCCGCACACGCACGATATCAAACTCAAATGCTTATCGTGTGCGTGTACGTTTTGCTGGATAAAAATGATAATGATGGTAATGATTATAATGATTATTATTGTTAATATGAAATAATTATTGTTACAGTAACTGTTGTTTCAATGTCCAATCTATTCAGTATTTCTGCCAACTGGCTGTTAATGCTCTTTTTAATTAAACAAAATTAATTTTTAAGAGTGAGATATAGAAGTCTAATTTCAAACTCCTGAACTCAGTAAATGAACTTTTCACCCCAAGGCATAAATTATTTCTTGATTTTGTAGCAAGAAAATGGCAGCAATTGCAATCCAAAAGATATGCAGAAAAAAGAAAGTTTGGTTTTGTCGAAGCACAAAAGGAAGATATGCCCCCTGAGCATGTCAGGAAAATCATCAGAGATCATGGAGACATGACTAGTAGGAAATACAGACATGACAAAAGGGTTTACCTTGGGTGAGTTAAAATGACTCAATTTTTTGTGAGTATTGATAGGTTTTGTTAGGACCTTTGTGGCTATTTGTCAGTGTTGTACAGTAATCTTGGCAGATGTTATGTTATACTGTGTTATCTGTTACATTTTCCCAATCTCGATCCACAGTCGAGTCTGCCATGTTGCGCCACAGATCTACTGCCAGGACAAAGCAATAGAAGAATAAAAACTGGCTTAATGTGTGGCGGTCGGCGTACATGAGATTCCACTATGGATCTCAGTTCATTACAACAGAACCCTCCCATACTGTCACTTTGCTAATCCAACCACTTCCCTATTACAGCCACTTTGGTTTGAGCGGAAAAAACAGCCCCACACAGCCTCCTTAAATGCAGTTTCACATTGATATGGCCAACCCTTCTTTGTTAATAGGGCCACCCTTAAAATACAACCAATTTTTGATGGCCAGTTGCTGGCCCCTTGAACAGGATTCAACTACGTTCAAGTTTCCAACATCTGTGGATTTACATGCACCTGGACATAATACTCATTCATTTCTTTCCCTTTCAGTGCTTTGAAGTACATGCCACATGCTGTTCTCAAGTTGCTTGAAAATATGCCAATGCCGTGGGAACAGATTCGTGATGTCAGAGTGCTTTATCACATCACTGGAGCAATCACATTTGTGGATGAAATTCCATGGGTTGCAGAACCAATATATGTTGCTCAATGGGGGTAAGTAATGATGCCAAGTATTCAAGAAATGATTTGCTTTTTGCAAGAGGTTGCAAGAAATAATGTAACCCATTGTTTGTTTCTATCAAAAATTCTGTTTAATAGTATATCAAGGGCTGCTATTAAAGTCAACTGTATCTAGACAAAGAATGAATGAATCAACCAATCAGTTAGTTAATCAATCAATCGATTAATCAATCAATCAATCAATCAATTAGTCATGTCCAAACTTACAGAAACCCATGGCATAATCTGTATTGAATGTCATGAAATTAAACGGGGGTGGGGGGGGGGGGCACTTTATAAAATTAACACATTGCATTATTGTGATAAAGTCACATCTTCATTCTTTTAATTGGCCTTTTGTCAACAGTGTTTAGTTTCCCCAATTTGTCTTCATATTTGTAGGCTTTTTCTAAGGGGAACTTTCTTGTTTATTTTAGCACAATGTGGATTCAAATGAGGCGTGAGAAAAGAGACAGAAGACATTTTAAGAGGATGCGATTCCCACCATTTGATGATGAAGAACCACCATTGGACTATGCAGATAATATTCTTGATGTCGATCCACTTGAAGCTATTCAAATGGATCTTGATCCTGAAGAAGATTCTCCTGTTTATGAATGGTTTTATGAACACAAGCCTTTAATTGATACCAAGTAAGATTTCCATTTTCATTTTGCTTCTTTGCTTTGATCTGTTTTTAATGCAAAAGATTAAACTCATACAAAGCAATGCTGTTCAATGTATATATATAAATGGAACAATGTATCTTTGTAGTATTGAGGTAGAAAATCAATTTTCTTCCTGCAAAGAAATCTTATAATTATCAGAAAGTTTTAAATGAGTTTGTAAACATATCTCTCTTTTTCAGAATGATCAATGGGGAAACTTATCGAAAATGGAACATCACCCTGCCGATAATGTCAAATTTGTATCGCCTTGGAAACCAGTTGCTGACAGATCTTGTTGATGACAATTACTTTTATCTTTTCGATCTCAAGTCATTTTTCACAGCAAAAGCTTTGAACATAGCAATTCCAGGAGGGCCTAAGTTTGAGCCACTTGTGCGGGACCAAAACACTTTGGATGAAGATTGGAATGAATTCAATGATATTAACAAAATAATTATCAGGCAGCCTGTGAGAACAGAGTATAGGATTGCTTTCCCATACTTGTACAACAATTTCACGCAATATGTTCATCTTTCATGGTATGTAATTTTTGATATACATAAAAGAACTTTCTTGCAAAGAAATTTTTCCCTTTCAAGTCTTAATAAGACATCAGAAATTGCCAAGAAACTTAGTGCCCCTTAACCCCCAAATTCCCCCCAAACACAAGATATTCTCTAGCTGTTGAATTCTGTGTGAAACTAGAGGCATTGATACCAATTGTAGCCTCGGGATCTGGTGATCATCAAAGAGAGAATCTTGCATTTTAAAGGGCTAGTTATAGAAATGTAGTTGAAGTAGAAACTCCTATCTTATCAATATGGGTAAATATTCATTAAATACTGATTTATATACTTAGAGGCCTTGTATTTACAGAGCATCATGCTGTACCACTTGTTTTCGGGAAGTGTTTGTTTCATAGATACAAACATATACTTTGGGAAAGTGGTAAGAGTAAAAGTTGGCATTGCGCAAGCCTATTTCTTAAGATGTGAAATGGGCTGCTTTTTTGTGCCACATAATATTTGTTGTTGATGGTATGTTTAGTGAGTTGACAAAAAGAAGTAGATGCCTTATGAGTGAGGAGCAACTTAGTCAAAATAAAAAAAGTTAATGATTTTGATTAATATGCACTGTATATGTTTGCTCCACTTTATGCTATTACAGATACCCAAAAATAGGAGTCTAGCTGCAAAATATGATGACTTAAAACATTTATGTAACCGTAAGAGATAGCTCTCTACTTTGTCCTTTTCATATCAATAAATATTGTTTTAAGTTAAGACTTTTTGTCATTCACAGGTACCATACATCATCAGTTGTTTTCATCAAAACAGAAGACCCAGATCTTCCAGCGTTTTATTTTGATCCACTCATTAACCCAATATCCCATCGTCACAGTGTGAAGGTGAGCTGTCTTTTCAGTCTTGTCAGTTCACAATTCAATATCACAACCAGACTCCCTCCACAACTAGCTGTCTAGCCAAGCCAGCCATTCATCCTTTCAAGACCTGTGAATGGTACTCTGGAGAAATCCTAAGGGTTTGTGCCTTAGCGCTCCAGGCCCACATCATCTTGATAGCTTTCAGAACCTCAGTGTGTGTTAACAAATATAAATTGCTTGCTTGATTGCTGGCTTGCCCAAGTATTTGATATCATGTTTTTATTTTTAAGATTATTTGTGTGCAGAACATTCATCTGATATTTAAATTGTAGGTGGTTGAACCAGAACCAGATGATGATGATGATTTTGAATTGGCTGATGATTTTCAACCATTTTTGCAAGATTATCCACTGTATACTGATAACACTGCAAATGGTACTTACATTTATGAATGAATTCTTCTTCTTATGACTGTTTGCATCTCCACAACGGGCCATTGATCTGTGATTAAGTTGCCTGTCTCCCAACATACCAGCTTGGAATGATTTCATAAGAAACAGGCTGATCCTACAATTTACCATCTTTGCCTCAGTTTTCTACTTTATGATGTTAAGTTATCATTTTCCTTTACAGGGATTGCTTTGCTTTGGGCACCAAGACCATTCAACTTAAGATCTGGACTCACGAGAAGAGCTATCGATGTCCCCCTTGTTAAATCATGGTATACTTTATTGATATCTTTTCCCCTTTCACTTAACGCGTATTAACATGTATTTTTGCATCATCTTTCAGCCCTTTTACGCTTTATCAACTTTAATCCTGCATACCTTTTTGCATATTTTATTTTGTTAGGTATCAAGAACATTGTCCTGCTGGAATGCCAGTGAAAGTCCGTGTCTCGTATCAAAAGTTATTGAAGTATTTTGTATTGAATGCTTTGCACCACAGGCCACCAAAGGCAATGAATAAAAGGTATGCGATAGAATCATGAAATCATGTTGATTGTCATATTAGTCATCTAGAGCTGCCAACGGTGTAGGGTAGACGGCCCATGATAAGACTTTTCTTTAGAAAAACTGAATGCTTGTCGGATATTTTTGATGACGATCGTCGGCAAGTTCATGTCGCACGCCCCCCTGTATAATACTGCTTGTATCCGCTCTGTAATCACCACCATAATATTTGTAAACAGTGGCATGATTATCGTCAATAAAATCTTCATCGCAACCGCTTGTTTCTCTTCATTTTCATTTGCACTGCGCAATATTTTTTGATAATAAACTTTCGTTACCCCTAGGTATCTGTTCCGGTCATTTAAAGCCACAAAGTTTTTCCAAAGCACAAAACTTGATTGGGTTGAGGCTGGTTTGCAAGTTTGTCGTCAAGGTTACAACATGCTAAATTTGTTGATTCACAGAAAGAATCTCAACTACCTCCATCTTGATTATAATTTCAATTTGAAGCCCGTTAAAACTCTGACAACAAAGGAACGTAAGAAGTCTCGGTTTGGGAATGCTTTCCATCTTTGCCGTGAAATCCTTCGCTTGACCAAATTGGTTGTTGATTCACATGTTCAATACAGACTTGGAAATGTTGATGCTTTTCAGGTAATTATATCTTTGAGTCTCTTCTCACTGTCTTTAATCTTCCATCAATATTGTATAAGATATTCCAGTTTACCGGCTAAGTGTTTCACTTAAAGTCAGCAGAGCTTTTCACTTTGTTCTTGCAATGTTTTGCTTTTGTTGACCTGTTTCAAATTGATATTTCAGTTGGCGGATGGGTTGCAGTACATATTTGCACACGTTGGGCAATTAACTGGAATGTACAGATACAAATACAAGCTGATGAAGCAGATCAGAATGTGTAAAGACATCAAACATCTTGTCTATTACAGATTTAACACAGTGAGTATCATTAAATGCTTCGTTCATTATTTGTTGCTAGATCTTTATCAAAAAAGCTTCCATTGCAGCATAATTGAAGGCCAAAGTCATCTTCTAATATAAATGGTGATGTAATTTAATGCTGATATGCTTTATAGAATTACTTTAGCATTCATTAAACCGGCTTGAATCTCATGGCTTCCTTTCAAAGCGATCATTTCTTTTGATTTCGTAAACAAGTCCTTGTCACCGGAGATCTTCATTGTCAAGGCAAGTCATGATGTTTAGTTTGATGTGAGCCAGACGGGGATTCGAACCCGTGACCTCTTTCTCTCTCTGTATCTCGGTGATCTAGCCAGTGATAATTGTTTTTTTCCGTACATTTCAGGGACCAGTCGGCAAAGGTCCGGGCTGCGGCATTTGGGCCCCAGGCTGGCGTGTATGGTTGTTTTTTCTGCGTGGTATTGTTCCATTGCTTGAACGGTGGCTTGGAAATCTGTTGGCTCGACAATTTGAAGGACGACATTCGAAAGGAGTTGCAAAGACAGTGACAAAACAGCGTGTTGAAAGTCATTATGATTTGGAATTAAGGGCAGCTGTAATGCATGATATTTTGGATATGATGCCAGAAGGTATTAAACAGAACAAAGCAAGAACCATTTTGCAGCATTTGAGTGAAGCCTGGAGATGCTGGAAAGCAAACATTCCTTGGAAGGTAAGTCTTCTTCTTGCTCAGAGGCACATTGGTGATAAACGCTAACAAATATATGTTAAAATGTCAAGGATGATAGGAAGGAACTTAAGCTGCAAAGATGCGACAAACACGAGATAGATTGCTCGTTTAGATTACCTCCAACAATCGATTTTTATAGCAATTCTTAATGTCTCGTGGATTGTTCAAAATTTGAGTTTATCCCAGTGTGCTTCTTCTTTTGTTGCGGTGTTGTAGGCATCTTTTAGTATAGGCACCTAAGAAAATAAGAGGAGGATTTGTGTAAATTTGGCATTTGCTAAAATTAAAGAAGGGCATTATCATATTTCTATTACAATTATACTGGTGTACTTTTAGGTGCCTGGCTTACCTATTCCTGTAGAGAACATGATTTTGCGTTACGTGAAAGCGAAAGCTGATTGGTGGACGAACACGGCACATTATAACAGAGAAAGAATCAGAAGAGGTGCTACTGTTGATAAAACTGTCTGCAAGAAAAACTTAGGCCGTTTGACTCGATTGTATCTGAAAGCTGAACAAGAAAGACAACACAATTATTTGAAGGTACAATAACGAAAACAACATTGTTAATTCATTGCTTTAATGTAGGATTATTGTTGTAGTTATGTTTAGCTGTTGAACAATCTCAGTTTAGATATGAATGTTTTCATTTGCTGTTGATATGAAAGATTGATTGATTGATCGATTGGTTGATTTATTGATTGATTAATTGATGGATCGATCAATTGATTGATTAATTGATTTATTTGTTTATTTATTTAATTGTATGATTCTTTCTTTATTCCATTTTATGTTTGTTTAGTAACCTTTAACTCAGTAAATACCAATCGGTAAAATTCATTCACTTATTTCGCAATTAATGGTTATCCTAGGATGGTCCTTACATCTCGGCAGAAGAGGCTGTTGCTATTTATACAACCACTGTCCATTGGCTGGAGAGTCGAAGATTCTCTCCAATTCCATTTCCACCTCTTTCATACAAGCATGACACAAAGCTGCTTATTCTTGCATTAGAGCGACTCAAAGAAGCCTATAGGTAATTTGTTCATTTATTCATATATGCATTTACTTATTAGTTCCTTTTTTCATTCATTAAATTTGCTCATTTGTAGATTTATATACTTATTCACTCGTTTCTCCTCATCATACGTTCACTCAATCTTGAATCTCTGCCTTTTGTTAAGTAACCCTGCATGCTCAATAGTCATCATTTTTCCTCTTTGCAGTGTAAAAAGCAGGCTGAACCAGTCGCAACGAGAAGAACTTGGTCTCATTGAGCAAGCTTACGACAATCCTCACGAAGCACTTTCCAGAATTAAGCGTCATCTTTTGACTCAAAGAGCATTCAAAGAGGTATTGACACTTGTTGTCATTTCTTGCATGTCTGCCTTTTTTGCATCGTTTTGTGGGCATCAGCGCCATAATAGTTTAAATCGGAGTTTCGTCTCACTGCTTCTGAAATATTGCTTGAAAAATATGCCTCTCCCTGGGGCTGAAATGCAACAACAAGAATATTCACCCAAGAACTGGCTCATTTAATCTTGTAGCATTGCATGGAAGTTTTTTCTTGAGATAAGTAGTGACCTTTTTTTACAGAATGTTTTTTTATTGTAACAACAGGTTGGAATTGAGTTCATGGATCTTTATAGTCACCTTGTTCCAGTGTATGACGTGGAGCCACTTGAGAAAATAACTGATGCATATCTGGATCAATATTTGTGGTATGAAGCTGATAAGAGGCGATTGTTTCCGCCATGGATTAAACCAGCTGATACTGAACCACCACCTTTGCTTGTTTACAAATGGTGCCAAGGTAATATCTTCTATTGGTATTGTCTATATTTGTTTTAGCTGTAGATTCTTTGAATAAGACATGCGAAGATGCGATTGCTTATGTCATCACCTGAAGAATGCTTTATAACGAAACAGGCTTGTAGAGATAACAAACTAAGTTCGATCTTCTTTCTACTCTCAACTCACACATTGATATGTATATATGAACTAAACTAGTAATTTTATCGTATGAAATCAATAATAATTAGCTTTATTTCAGGCATAAACAATTTACAAGATGTTTGGGATACAGCCGAAGGAGAATGCAACGTAATGATGGAAGCCAAATTTGATAAACTCTACGAGAAAATCGATTTGACATTGCTCAACAGGCTGCTACGATTGATTGTGGATCATAACATTGCCGATTATATGACTGCCAAAAATAACGTAGTTGTCAACTACAAGGTAACAATGCTTTTGTTTCAGCGAAGTTTTCTAAAAGAGACTTATTAAAAGCATTGAATTGAGGCTTATCAACAAAGATATTCGTTGGATTGCTTTAGGTAAAACGAGGCTTTCTAAAAAGGGCTAAATGAAAAAACTAAATGTGGCTTTTCAGAAAGATTTTCATTAGAATGTAGACTTTTTCAAATTTTGTCTTGGGTTTCATAAAGGTTTCCTAATTATTGCAAAAGTGGCAAAACAGTTTCTCTTGATCGTAGATTGGTCGTGTTATGGCACCGGAAAAGTTTCTTCGCTCACAAGCAATTCCCCGATATACGAATCGTATACTCGAACGACTTACATTTACCTTGTATTACATAAGTTTGATAAGTAACTTCTCTTTGCAGGATATGAACCACACTAACTCATATGGAATCATAAGAGGTCTGCAGTTTGCTTCATTCATCGTCCAATATTATGGATTGGTACTAGATCTCCTTGTTCTTGGTCTTCATAGATCCAGTGACATGGCAGGACCGCCTCAAATGCCAAATGATTTCTTGACTTATCAAGGTGTAGACATTGAAACGTCCCATCCAATCAGATTGTATTCGAGATATATCGATCGTTTTCATGCATTCTTCAGGTGAGATTTCAGCTAATAATAAGTGAATGGAAAGGAGAGCATGAATGAAAAGGAAGGAAGGAAGGAAGGAAGGAAGGAAGGAAGGAAGGAAGGAAGGAAGGAAGGAAGGAAGGAAGGAAGGAAGGAAGGAAGGAAGGAAGGAAGGAAGGAAGGAAGGAAGGAAGGAAGGAAGGAAGGAAGGAAGGAAGGAAGGAAGGAAGAAAGAAAGGAAGGAAGGAAGGAAGGAAGGAAGGAAGGAAGGAAGGAAGGAAGGAAGAAAAAAAAATGAAAAAAGGAAAGGAAGGAAGGAAGGAAGGAAGAAAAAAAAAATGAAAAAAGAAAGGTAGGCAGACAGGAAAGAAACAAGTAGGTAAGAAATGAATTAACCAATCAATAAATAAATGAATCATTGAATCATTGAATCATTGAGTAATTGACTGCTAATGATTTCAGGTTCACTGCAGAAGAAGCACGTGATTTGATACAACGATACTTGACAGAACACCCTGATCCAAACAATGAGAATATTGTCGGTTACAACAACAAGAAATGTTGGCCTCGAGATGCAAGGATGCGACTTATGAAACATGACGTCAATCTCGGCCGCGCTGTATTCTGGGATATAAAGAATAGATTGCCACGCTCGATTACAACATTAAAATGGGAGGACAGTTTTGTGTCTGTTTACAGCAAAGACAATCCTAATTTGCTGTTCAACATGGGCGGATTCGAATGTAGAATTCTACCAAAGATAAGGATGACTCGTGAAGAGTTTACATACAGGGATGGTATATGGAATTTGCAGAATGAGGTAAGCACTTAATTTGCCTCATCAGTGATCATGGGTGTTTTGAAATGTGTATTCAATAATTATTTATTGCTTATCGATTTTTTTGATACTTCTCGATGGGGAAGCAGAGCTGTTCCCTTTTGATCTAATTCCAGAATGTTTTATGCTGCTACTTACAGTTTTACGCTTTCTCCAGCTTCAATCACCTTTGTAGCTCAGATAACTTGATTTCATGTGATTACGAGTTATTCATGTTCGTTAATGCCCATATATTGATCAGATATATTGTATGAGAATCCAGAACCCTCTTTATAAAGGAAAGTTGTTTCTTAAAATTGTTTGCTGTGTTTCTGAGAGGTTACGCGATATATATTGAATTAATTAGATAAAAGAGTTCGCAGATAATTTGAAAGTTTCTAAGATGTTTTGGGTTGAATATTGTCAAAGTTTCACTTGATTTTGTAGAGCTTTTTAGGAACCATGTTTTGAGAGCTTTCTGCATTTTTTTTACGAGTATTTTGAAAGGTTTATAAGTTCATATTATTTTGAAAAGTGACGATTCGTTTAATTGAATCTACAGGTGACGAAAGAAAGAACAGCGCAATGCTTTTTACGTGTTGATGATGATTCGATGTCAAAATTCCATAACAGAGTTCGACAAATTCTAATGGCATCTGGGTCGACTACTTTTACGAAGATTGTTAACAAATGGAACACAGCTTTAATTGGCCTGATGACGTATTATAGAGAAGCAGTTGTAAACACACAAGACTTGCTTGATCTTCTGGTCAAATGTGAAAACAAGGTAACTTACATTCCCCAATTGTATTCTCAAATTTCTCAATGGAAACTTTTGAGGTTTCTCATGTGTAGCCATGGAGGGACTGTATTGCTAAGGGGTACGTCTATTGCAGTCCTTTCATGTACGTTGATGTAGGCCCTTTGAGAGATACAAATCATTTCGAGATAAGTGGTGAAATTAGATCCCATCAAAAATATAGACAAATGAAACTACATTAGACAGCAATGATAGTTTCAAAAAATAACGCTAAATAAAATATCCTAACACTTTCTCTTCAACCAAATCAGCATCACCCCTCCCTTATGCCATCCCCCAGCCTTTAACTGCTTGTTTGCTCTCCAGCGGATTTCCGCAATAAACCGCATGTCAAAATTTTCAAGACTTTGTGTCTCATGGTTGGGCAGAACCTGCATGTTATGAGAGGGTTAATTAACGAATTAGCGAGAACCAATGTCCATACCCAGCAGACGATGTAGTCAACAGTCATATTTTCATAGCCTGATATTGTTAAAAAGGAGAGTACTCCGGCGGGGACAAAACATATTAGCATTGAGATAATTATCAATCCACCGATGGAAACGAAGCGCTTGTCTCCTGTGCAGATTCTTGCATGGCCTAGTCTTGCTTCTTCGCTTTGTATCTGCACTCGCAGCTTCCTTGCCTTCATAAGAATGCGAAAATACAAAATTAGATTTAAAGGTGTGGCTATTGTAACAGTCAGCTCAATAAATATTTTGAAGACGTTTCTGTTCGCTAACACATGCGATAAACCCATTGCCATTGTCGGAAAAAACCAGGATAGAAGAGCGCATATGGTGATTTTCGTACGGCTAAGCTGAGAAATGTGACGAAATGGATGGAACACGCTGATGTACCTCTCTATTGCTATCATTGTCACTGTTATAAGCGACACTTCCCCGAGAACCATGAAAAGCGGAATGTTGAATTGTGCGAAATCGCAAGGGTCTTTTCCTTCGCCGAGATATCTAAATATCAAGAAAAATGCTGGCATGTTGATAAGACCAGTTAAGACATCTGTAACTGCAAGATTGAGCAGCAGAAGGTGAACTGGTTTGGATCTCTCGCTTGAAGATACAAGGGCGATTATCATGCACAGATTGATAGCTGCTGTAGGCAATGCCATTGTTAAGTTCATCCATGAGCATGATTTGATATTGTCATTGAATGATGACAGATTTTTTAGAGTCAGGTCATATTGGCTGCAAAGAGGATTCATAGCCGCGTGAGTCCGTCCTTCCAAGTTATAAGTTGAACTTTACAGCTTGGTTTGGTTTCAATAGAGACGCATAACAGGAAGATCCCAAAATAAGATGATCGCTGCCAAGAAATTGTCTTAAAAAGAAAACGCGAAGCTGCAAGACGCTCAGTTTTTGTTAAGCGAAGGAAGACTTTGCAATAAAGATTTGTTTCGTAGGCAGTAACGGGTTTCACCATTCATCGATTTGCTGTTACAATCCTTTTTGCATGAAAAATCAACTTTTTATCAAGTAATTCATTGCTTTTGCCACCCTCAGCTGGCTACTATAAGCATAGTGTTAAGAAAGCAAGTGTACTCTTACCAATACAGTGTACGATCCCTTCAATAAAACGCGACTCATTAGATATGCATCTAAGTCGCTAAATTCCGGGGGTATGCTTTTACTAAATTCCACCTTTCAGATCCCCCCTGAACGTTATCCTAATCTACCGTTTATTGAAGTTGCATGACTAAGATTGCATAATTTCAAAACACAAGTTACGTATTTGGTACTGTACCACTAAAAAGCGACTCTTTATTAAACGCCCCTGTTATTATACGCGACTTCAGTAGAGAGCAAGATATTGACAAACACCTCAGAAGATTTACTGCACCCCCGATTATTCCGCGATTAAGTTCCAACATCAATTGCATAACAACTATTGATTACAGTTCAGCATGCATAATTCATATTCACACTTTTACTTGCGAATTTCTTACCAATTTTATTTACCAACTTAATGACTGTTTACTAAGCCAAATAGATCCGTTTTCATTTCAAATTAGTTACGTTTGATTGCCGACCTCTTCTTGTTTTAATTCTTAATTTTTGCTTGTTTTTTTCTAATCAAAAAGGCGTGGGTGATCAGAAGAATAATTGTTTGTTCGTGAGTGTAGGCATAATCATGCCCGAGCTGAAGCAATTAGCGATTTTAAGTTTCCCTTCAGATTTCTTATTAAGGATCTCCACCGCATGCTTTACGCTCGGATTTATCCTACCGCCTCAGTTTCGCTATGAGCCTCGTTCGCCTGAGATAATGCAGCCTTTAGCAAGTCAATTTAGTTACTTTATAAAAGCTTTCTAAATTGAAGGAATAAATGCATAGTGGTTATTGTCATTGTAGATTTATCTTTGTATTTTTTGTATCTGTTTTTCATTGTTTTTCCAGATTCAAACACGTATCAAGATTGGATTAAACTCCAAAATGCCAAGTCGATTTCCCCCTGTTGTTTTTTACACGCCAAAGGAACTAGGAGGACTTGGAATGCTTTCAATGGGTCATGTGCTCATTCCTCAATCCGATTTAAGGTAAGCTACCTGTTGAATCTGTTCTCAGTAAAAGTCACCTGCAATGCTTGTAACTTACATTGATAAACACGCATCGAGACTCTCAATGCGGTTAACATAATTGTGCCTCTAAAGTATTTCAAACGCCCTTGTCATTATTGACCAGCACATAATTGTAGCAAATTTCCCATAACGTATAATGTGAAAATCCTTGCTTAACTTGAGACGAGTAGTTAGTTAGTTAAAGTCTTTATTGAAACCAAATGAGGGGATGTAAAGAGTTCTGTTTTACAAGCTTCTTTGCACATAACTTTTTTATTTAATTTGCATGACTAAATTAGCTGTAACTTAGCTATATATTTGAACGCCTACTTTGAAGAAATTAATAATAATAATAATAATAACAACTAGGAGAGACACGATCAAAAATATGCCTCGTTTTTCAAGTATGCTAAAAAACCGTTTAGGCATCTTTGACCTTGAGGCAAAAAACGAAAGGCCAACCAGTGGCGCTGTGTGGTTATTGAAAATACTTTCTTTATTTTTGGGTTACATTTGTTTTTTGTTGTTTTTAGATGGTCTAAACAGACAGATGCTGGTATAACCCATTTCCGATCTGGTATGAGTCACGATGAAGACCAACTGATTCCAAACTTGTATCGATACGTTCAACCCTGGGAGAGTGAATTCATCGATTCTCAAAGAGTTTGGGCAGAATATGCCCTCAAAAGACAGGAAGCAAATGCACAAAACAGGTCTGTTGTTGGGAGTGTTTTGTTATGTCATGTAAATCTTATTTAGAGGCGCATTGAATGTAATTGACGCCATGGAATAACCACCTGCTTGACACTTTTCTTGAAATTAGAATACCGCGCTTTCCAGCTTTGCATCCCTAGGTTCAAATGTTTGACAGAGAGAAAGATCTATCGGGTTATCGTTTGTTTTTCTGAGATATGGTACCCATTAGACTATAAGGCCAATTTTTCGTTTTGATAGACGCCTTACTCTTGAAGACCTTGAAGATTCTTGGGACAGAGGTATTCCAAGAATTAACACATTGTTTCAAAAAGATAGACACACTTTGGCTTACGACAAGGGATGGAGAGTTCGAACAGATTTCAAACAATATCAGGTTAGTTTTAAACGTTTTCGAACGAATTCAACGTTTTCGAAGGAATTCAACGTTTTCGAACGAATTCAACTTTTTCGAACAAATTCAACCTTTTCGAATGAGTATGGTATTCAGACCCTTCAAATAGAGCATGCATCAGAAAATTCGAAAGATCATTAGGAGTTAGGAATAAATCTTTCGAGTTCATAGTTTGATTATTTGATGGTTTATGATGCAGATTAAGGTGGAATGAAATATGGAATGAAGTGAAAGTTGATGGAGTTGGTTGATAAACTTAAAAATCGCGCTGCTGTTTTTTTAGGTGATGTATACTTATGGCGGTGTTTTGATGTAAAAAACCTCGAGTTTATCTGACATTAATGCTTTTTTATTTAGGTACTTAAACAGAATCCATTCTGGTGGACACATCAACGACATGATGGTAAATTATGGAACTTAAACAATTATCGTACTGATATGATCCAAGCTTTGGGTGGAGTTGAAGGCATCTTAGAGCACACTCTGTTCAAAGGAACGTATTTCCCCACGTGGGAAGGATTGTTTTGGGAGAAAGCAAGCGGTTTTGAAGAGTCGATGAAATACAAGAAATTAACAAATGCCCAAAGATCTGGTTTGAATCAAATTCCAAACAGAAGATTCACATTATGGTGGTCACCAACAATCAACAGAGCAAATGTACGTAATTAAAAATTATGAAAATTAATTAAGCTTAAAGTTCTCCAAGAAAAATTGACTTTATCAGTTGGCATTAGATTCATTTGTAAAGAAATAAAATCGATTTTGTGATAAGAAATCCAAGTAAGTGAAGGAGGTTATCTATCTACAAAAAGCTGTGATTTTATTTTATCTTCTTCTAGGTATATGTTGGTTTTCAAGTACAGTTGGATTTAACTGGAATTTTTATGCATGGAAAGATTCCCACTCTAAAGATCTCATTAATTCAGATCTTCCGCGCTCACTTGTGGCAAAAAGTACATGAAAGCGTTGTTATGGATCTCTGTCAGGTAAAGTGACGTCATGATAATAAAATTCGCAGATCGTCTATACATAGTTTTGTCAAAAATTCTTCCCATGGAAGTCAAATCGTCAAAATCTTATGAAATATCCAAAAAACGTATTAAAAATGCCAGAATCGAACGCTGATTCTTTCCTGCATGCTAAAATTTGAATTTAAGACTATCTTGTTAATAAATTGTTTTTCTTTTTTAACATTGTATGCTTTGTTAGCTTTATATTTAAATGCACGACCCACTGTAAATCAGTCCTTTGCCTTACGTGGCCACCGTGCCAAAAGAATGTAAAATAATAATAATAAAAAAGTCATTTCTTTATCTCTTCGGATATCTATCCTGATAATGTTTGAGCGAAGAATCTTTGCGAATGTGTAGAAGAAGGTGCATTTAAATATTGAAGGGATTAGTGTCCCCCGTCTGAAAAATACGTAGCAACTCTGTAGAGGAAGGCCTAAATATGTGCTTTTAATTTTCACAGGTCTTTGATCAAGAACTCGATGCTTTGGAAATCGAAACTGTGCAAAAGGAAACAATTCATCCACGTAAATCATACAAGATGAACAGTTCATGTGCTGATATTTTGCTTTTCTCTGCTTACAAATGGAATGTTTCAAAACCATCGCTACTTGCTGATTCAAAGTATGTTTTTTTAAATTATATCTATTATTAGTTACTAAAATGATTAAGACAAGGACGTGACTGTATTCACTACTCTCTATTTTTAATTGCAGTGCACAAATGAATACTGCAAATTTGTAACCAAAGTGTTATGGTTTAGAATTTATAAATCAAGCAAAAAACACTTAGTAACTAGCATTTAATTATGAATCAACATTGTATAGCATTGGTTACCTCTACTGGATCAGCTTGGCCGCTGCACATATTGTTCCTATTTTATTTACAAACGTCTCTAACAATTGCATATTTCTTTGATGCTCATTTTTGCATTCATTAATGAATAGTCGTATATTTACACTTAAATTCCAAAGCAAAGTTGCTCAATATTCATAATTCTTCAATTTCATTGTTAAAACGCCTTGGCCAGATAAGTTGTGGTTTTCCTACGTCGTGTAGATAACAGTTTTGATTGCTTTTATTGATTTTAAAATATCGATATTCATCTATATTTAAATTTCAACATAATTTGTTGAACTTAGGAAATGTTTAATCGTGCTTTTTATAATATTATAGAGATACAATGGACAGTACAACTACACAGAAATATTGGGTCGATGTACAACTTCGATGGGGTGATTACGATTCGCATGACGTAGAAAGATATGCACGTGCAAAGTTCCTTGATTACACAACAGATAACATGAGTATATACCCATCTCCAACGGGTGTACTGATCGCAATTGATTTGGCTTATAACCTCCACAGGTATGCAAAGTTCAGTTTTGTACAATGCAGCATAGATTCTGTTGAACGCCAGATTTCTCCATTTATTGAAAGCGTCTTGCTCAATGTTTTCCAGACACTACAAATTACTTTCTTACCGAACTCAAGCCCTAGCCCTAGCCCTAGCCCTAGCCCTAGCCCTAGCCCTAGCCCTAGCCCTAGCCCTAACCGTGCACTGTTCCTCACCATATCCCTAACCACAACCCAAACCCTAACCACAACCCAAACCCTAACCCTAACATTTTTCTTGTCTCCTCAAAGTCATACACCGTACTAAATCTTGTTTTATGTAGTGCATTTGGCAACTGGATACCTGGTATGAAGCCATTAATTCAGCAAGCAATGGCAAAGATAATGAAAGCTAACCCTGCATTGTATGTGTTGAGGGAGCGCATCAGAAAGGCATTGCAATTGTACAGCAGTGAACCAACTGAGCCATATTTATCATCACAGAATTACGGAGAGTTGTTTTCAAATCAGATTATTTGGTTTGTTGATGATACCAATGTTTACAGAGTTACTATTCACAAGGTGAGAAGTGATTTAACTTAATGCTACTGTTACCTCAATAGATGAAACCTCCAAGCAAGTAGGACCCACGAATAGTTTTTGTTATGTTTGATGGATATATATCTCGGTTTGATATCTCATTGAAGTCCATGGCCATAAACGTTCTGGCAGAAACTGCATGTAATTTTTTGTCATTTAACTCTTGCATCGCTGCTCATAAATTTTGTCATTTAGTTAAAATAAATTCTTGTTTTCATTGTAGACATTTGAAGGGAATTTAACAACAAAACCAATAAACGGTGGAATTTTCATATTCAACCCAAGAACTGGTCAACTTTTCTTGAAGATTATTCACACGTCCGTTTGGGCTGGACAAAAACGTCTTGGACAGGTTTCTATTTTTATTCTTTTTATATATCATACTAAAACGGGCGGTGGATTTAATTGCAATAATTGATAAAGGTTTTAATCATTTTTATTGACGAGGTCGAACGTTGATCCACTAAATTAAGAGTAACTGATGCCTGTTCCAAACAGTTTTGCAAATTTTATGAAGATTGCATATTAAGTTCGTAACTAAATGATGTTTTGTTTGTTTGTTAGCTTGCAAAATGGAAAACAGCTGAAGAGGTAGCAGCTTTGATTCGTTCATTGCCTGTTGAAGAACAACCGAAACAAATCATTGTCACTCGAAAAGGAATGTTGGATCCACTCGAGGTAACTTTATGTTACATTGATAATAAGCTTCTTACTAGAAGGACATTCAGTATAGTGCTAATGTAAATGTAAATGAACAGTTTCCTTTACATCAAAGTTTATGTGAACTTTAATTTTACTCCTTAAATCTAGAAGAGCTCACTTACCTCAGAATGATGAACTTATTAAGTTTAAGAACAGTTTTATAGTTTTGAGTTGTATCCAAGCCCTTACATTTTCGTACTTTTTACTACTTGTTTAATCTTTTCTCTTGAAAGCATGTTTACAATCTTTCCATATTTTTTAAATTATTATCAATTCAAAATAAAGGAATGTAAGGTAATTTCAGCATTTATGTTAAGAAGGATCATATTAGAATTCTGCATTTACGTTTGCTGTCCAAGTTGAGTGACTAATCGATGAAAGTGCTGCAATTTAACGGGTTTTTATTAAATTTTTCAGGTCCATTTGCTTGATTTCCCAAACATTGTTATCAAAGGAAGTGATTTGCAGTTGCCATTCCAAGCATGCTTAAAAGTAAGTTTATTTCTTGAGCATTTTTTGCTCAATCTTTTCCATCAATTGTTTGTTTTTTTGTTAACTTATTAGTGAAGCACCCTCGATTACTTCTCATAGTAATAAATAAAGAAAATGATGTCTTTTTCTTAGGTTGAAAAACTTGGAGATTTGATCTTAAAAGCAACTGAACCTCAGATGGTGCTGTTCAATTTATATGATGACTGGCTGAAAACAATTTCATCATACACCGCTTTTTCCCGTTTGATTCTCATCTTAAGAGCTTTGCATGTAAACACTGATCGAACAAAAGTGATTTTGAAACCAGATAAAACCACAATAACAGAACCGCATCATATTTGGCCAACATTGACGGATGACGAATGGGTGAGAGTTGAAGTGGCATTAAAGGATCTTATACTCGCAGATTATGGCAAGAAAAACAAGTATGTATTCTAAATCTTATTGCTGTTTGCTAGATCTAAATCTGCAATTCTGTTTGCTGTTTCGTGGCGCACCAGTTTTTCTTATTTTCTGTTCTATTCTGTGTCTGACCGTGCATACTAGTTGAGGATAAAAGTTGGGTAATAGTCTTGAAAACCAGTCAAAGCATTTTGACTGTTTTAATATGAAGTTACGTTTAAAAAGCTTAGTTAAAAAGCTAAATGAATTCGCCTCCTTTTCGACACTTGAGGTTTTAAAGGCGAACCTTATCTTAAAGTAATCTTCTCTATGATCCCAATGAGCCCGCGTCCGTTCTCACTTAGTAATTATTGCATTAGCTACCATTGCATTAGCAATGAGTGATATAGTCATTTTTGCAATGGCAGTTGCATTAAGATGAAAACAATCATTGAACAACAAAAATAGAGACAGCACTGAAGAAAGATCACAACCATTTTAAATAGAAAGGGAATCTAACACTTAAGAGGAGAGAATAATGATTTCTATAACTTCATTTCCACCTGCTGCTTAAACAACCGATGACCATCTAGGCCGTGTTCTGGTTTCAGATAATCTAAAAGTAGTGTTCGCGTTGTATCAAGGCATGCCTCGTGTTTAGCAATTTATATTTCATGTTTTCATAATTCCAGCGTAAATGTTGCATCATTGACCCAATCAGAAATCAGGGACATTATCCTTGGAATGGAGATCTCTGCGCCTTCGCAGCAGCGACAACAAATCGCTGAAATTGAAAAGCAAGCAAAAGATCAATCGCAGCTGACAGCAACAACAACACGAACGACGAATATCCATGGTGATGAGATTATTGTATCAACAACGAGTAACTACGAGAGAGCGACGTTTGCCTCCAAGACTGAATGGCGCATTAGGGCAATTTCAGCTACAAATCTGCATTTACGTACAAATTACATATACGTATCATCAGACGATATTAAAGAAACTGGCTTTACCTACATCTTACCAAAGAACATACTCAAGAAATTCATAGTTATTTCTGATCTTCGAACTCAGGTTGGTTTGTATTATATTTATTTATGTAAGGACCAGGAATTTTCATGTTTAAATTATACCTGAGTTGATCAGGCAGTTCTGGTGTGGGCTGATATATCAATATCTTTGTTGTTATATTGATTCTTTATATTTCGAAATATTATCTCTATTTTTTTACCTATTATTATTTCTATTTTTATCTTTATTAATTTTGTCGCAGCGCTCTTAATATTGTTTTTTTTCACAGATTGCTGGCTACCTTTATGGCGTCAGTCCACCCGATAATCCTCAAGTCAAAGAAATACGTTGCATTTGCCTTGTACCACAATGGGGAACCCATCAGACTGTTCATTTGCCAAATCAATTACCACAACATGACCATCTTAAGGTGTGTAACTGATTCTATTTGACACCATCTTTAAAGGCGTGTTGTGTTTATAAATGATTGTTTCAATGCCATCCGTAAAACATTCCAGATAGAGCATTCCTAATCAAATACGCCGCAAACCTTTTTTCAGGAAATGGAGCCACTCGGATGGGTTCACACGCAGCCAAATGAGTTACCTCAACTGTCACCCCAAGATGTAACGACCCATGCAAAGATCATGGCGGACAATCCTTCATGGGATGGTGAGAAAACCATTATTATCACATGCAGGTAAGATTATGTTCAAACATTCCCTTTTTCCCAAAGCTTATGCGATATCATACCGTGTATGCAAACATAGGACATTCCTCCTGTTTTAGTGGCTATATTTCACACAGATGGAATTTCTATATACCAACTCTTTGCGGGAAGGAAATCGTTCAGGATAGTAGTTAGATAATGCTTGTTATTCCTACACCAGCCCGGGATGAAGTCTTTACAATGGAAAGTGGTGCAGTTCATTCTGGGCTAGAAAGTAGTTCCATATAAAGTGGGGAAACATGGCGGAATATATACATGACATAAAGATGAAAATCAATGCGAGCTAAAGTATTTCCTTGCGAGGATAGTTGAAAAGTGGTATGGCTAGATCATTACTATGGCAAGTTAGGTCGTAAATATTGTTTGAAATGCCTTAATTGTCATGCAAGTATTTGAAACATCTTTCTAATTTGACCTCATAGTTTCCTTTTAGTTTCACTTAATAACAATTTCCTTTTAGTTTCACTCCTGGATCTTGCTCACTCACTGCATACAAACTGACGCCTTCCGGTTTCGAATGGGGACGTAACAATAAAGACACCGGAAACAACCCACGTGGTTATTTGCCGTCCCATTATGAAAAAGTTCAGATGTTGCTGTCAGATCGATTTCTCGGTTTCTTCATGGTTCCTTCGCAAGGATCGTGGAATTTTAATTTCATGGGTAATACACGAAACTATTCTTCCTATAAGTAACTAATAGAATTTTAAAAACTGTAATAGCATTGATACAGAGATTGAAATGAGATGCAACTTTTAATAATCTCCAAAAAGTTATTTCCAAAATCCTTTATTTCAAATGTGTGCTTGATTTAGCAATAACGGTAAATAGTTAACTCGTGGAAATGATTTTCAAACGGCCCTTTTCTATGGCCATAACCTATTCTATTGTCTTATGCTCCGATTTAAAACTGTTTTATCTTAATAACCATTTGTTGTCACGTTTTATTAATTTTATTCAAGGTGTACGTCACTCGGCCAACATGCGATATGAACTGACATCAGCCAACCCTAAAGAATTCTACCATGAAATCCATCGACCTTCACACTTCTTAAACTTCAGTAATTTGGAAGAGGTGGAACACGTTACAGATCGCGAAGATGCTTTCGCATAAATCGCAGTTCGTAGTTAAAACTGTAGAAAAAGAACGCGTTTAAAAACATTATCGGAACCGTTAAAGTAGCATATATTAGACTGTCTTAAATATTGTTTCCTATTGTCCGGCATGAAGTATTTGGCCTCCTGGAAAAGCAGCTAAATACACCCATAGCCAAGACCTGTGGTCGCAAGTGTCTTAGCCTTAGAAGTGTATCTTTGTTCATGTTGTTTTTGTCAACTTTCCGCAACATCATTGCCATCTTTTCGGGAACTCTAGGTCCACTTCAAAACGTTATTTTGAAACTCAAGTATTTGTACTTTTGTGCAGAAAATTCTTTCCTTATACTGAGGGTTACCTGCCATTGCATTTCAAAGCCAAGTTTCCTTGTGTTAATTATTGAGATTCGAAGAGGGTTGTAAGACGTTACATGAAGGATCTCGTCTTCCATTTTGTAAAATTAGTGATGCTGCAACGCAGTGGATTTCCTGGTTGCTATAGTGATGCGATTATTGCCGTCAAGAATGCACTAATGCCTCGAACACCATGGATTGTAATACCCTTCAGAAGAAAAGCAAATGTCGTTGTTTAAAAAGAATTGCCATGATAAATATTATTGAAGATCAAAATAAAGTTGGACATGCGATGCAATGGTGGTTCCGATTGCAACCATTTTAAAAATATTATTCATTGCAAGTTACTTTGACCGAAAAAACCCGAAGCACGAACCTCCGTTGCGCAGCCGTAGAGAGGCCCAGCTTGCTTGGATTGTAGGAAATTTCAAAGGGTTCATGTTTTGTTAACTGATATTGTAGTGAATAAATTTTCGGTGCATTGTAGATTAGTTCGAAACTATGAAATGGAGCATCAATGTCCATTTTAAAATGATTTTATGAGCTCCCGCAGCAGCAGAAAATGATTAAATGTTTGCACAAAAACCAGACCCTGTTTAATTTATAAAGAAAAACAGTTTTGAAGCTTAAATGAAGTGTTGGTTTGAAAACCTTTTTGAAGTGCTGAAAGCGTTGACTCGTGGACAAAAAACAAAATCATCATGATAAAAGATGTTGACTGTTTTGCATTTTATTGAAGTAAGGTGGGAAAATGCCAAGTTGAACTAAATGATTTGACTTTTGTGAACTGATGATTTTGCTCCTATAAGAAATTAGCATAACAGTGTTAGTTTTTGTTTAAACGTTGCAAACTTCTAATACATTTATTCAGTAATCCAGCCTAAAGTTCATCGCATTAATTTTTATTTTGCCCGGTAAAAATAGTCCTTCAGTTCCTCTCGTTTATGGAATACAAGAACATGTTTCATAACCGTTGTGCGTTTTTTGTGAAACCGTATCTCTGAAACTGTGTTATGTGAAAGTGAATTACATCTTTAATTAACATGCAGTTCATTTTATGATGATGGAGGTTTTCATGGCCATCTGGGCCTATCTGCTGGCTCAGATGAATTTCACACCTAGGCTCTTTTTCCGGTACCACATCGTGTCATTATCATTTAAAGCAATTTAAAAGCATTCAAGTCTCTTTGTAGCTTCAGCTCTTTTTATATTTCCTATTAAGATGTTAGATTTTGGCCTTGTTAGGCAGTGATTCATCGTCCAAAATTAGACAATTCATTGTTTACCTAGAGTTATTGTTCACTTTCACTTCCGCCCGTTCCAGGCTTCTTAAGGTGCTGGCGCGAAATACAAAATGACGTCAACTTACCCTGCCTAGGCCATTTTTGTTTTCAGAAATTTTTCTCACGCCAAAATGAAAACAAGAATTTTTGCAACTCCGTCTGAGCCACATTTCAACCTCGAGTCGCATAGTTTGTCACCAAATTTGCTTGAAGAATCGCTGAACATTCTTGCTGAAGAGAATGACAAATTAATTGATTCAGCAAAGGACAATGTTTGCTACTTCAAAGATGGCAGTCCTGTAGGTAAGGAAAAATATCACAAAGAATGTTACCACCTAGTAATTTTTAGACTTTTTAGCCGCCTGCAGGACGTAAGTCCAAAAGTAAAATTAAATTTCTCTTGCCTCACTTCAAGCACGATTTACTTCACTGCTTTTTTTTACTTTGGAAAGTGTCTCAGATATTACATATTCAAATTTGACATTTTGCACACAAAATCTTAGACGAATTCCATTAGCTAGTGTTTGTCCTTTGAGATACGTTATTTATTTTATATTTTGTTATGCATACTTTTTTAGAATTCATCTTCAGAGTTTGCCAGGAACTGAAGCTGCTCCCAATAATCAGATACGTTGCAATAGAACTATTTGACAAGTATGAGGTTATTTTGTCCTTTATTATTCACTCTCTCACGAACTCACTCGTTCAATCATTCACTTACTAATTCACTCACTCATTCCCACATCACTTCATTCACTCAGTCAGTCACTCACTTACTCGTCCACTCATTGATTTACCTTCTCCTCACTTAATTACTCACTCTTTCGCTTAATTTTGCGCTCACCAACAACAAGTAGTCACATTGACTAAACTGTGCAACCTATTTATATTTTAGATTTATGGAGCGCCATATTCGTGAATTGTATGACACAGTAAGAAGTTCTTCTAGCAAAGACCGGCAAAGTGATTGGCATAATGTGGAACAAAGATTAAAAGAACAACTGCCACTTCGTGCTGTTTCTTGTATTCAAGTTGCAAGCAAACTTGCAATGCATTATAAGGTACAGATAAAATGTAAAGCATTTCAAATCTTACAAACTTTCAGCTATAACGTCACTGGATTCGATCTCATCAATCATTTTCTTTCAAAAATATACAATTGATGAAGAGCATCCTTTTGGTTTTTGGTTGATTTTCTAACTGAGAATATATCTTATACACAGGCATTGAGTCCTGCGAGATCTAAAAGACTATTGGTGTCTCTCGGATATCATTTCACTATATCAAGCGTTATCAAGTCCGAAGTAAGACTGTTAAAAACATTAGAGTTTCGCGTGGCTGTATCAACACCTTTAACGTTCATTGAAACACTCCTTGAAGTTCTTGGTAAGTTGAGATTCTTCTTGTTGGAATTTTGATAGGTTTAGAAAATTTGACCAAAGTCTTGAGTTATGCCTCTATGTCTATAGCTAGAATTAGATACAAAGTATAATGTAATATAGATCTGATACAACTGACGTTGAAAAACCATGATCAAATAGCCAATGCCGGCTGATCTGAAGTGCATCTGTTTAGCATAGGCTGACAGGTAGGCAAATAATCCCAGTAATTTGGCTTTTTAAATGGTAAACCAAGTCAAAAATGCACTCACTCACTATAAGACACATCATATCTTAATAGATTTTCGACATAGTTGCTTGTCCACAAAGGCCTATATGCTCAGTTTTTCCAAAACATGTGACTAAATCAAAAGATACTAGATATAAACTTCTATGATGTCTTCACTTTGCTGTTATTGTGAATTGTAATGGTAATTTTCTGTTATAAATTGCAAATACCTTGAAAGATAAAACTTGATGACCATGAATCTCCATTCTCTTTGAATGAAAGCAAGTTAAGGAATATTATTGGTTGTTTAGTGTATTTCCATTTTTTTTATACTGACTTTCTACACAGAATTCAAATATTCCAGTCTTTAAATTTCTTCTTGAATGAATTTGTAAACATGAGATTCTTTGCAGGCCTTAATGACCCAAACATCAAAGTGAAGCTGATTCATGAAATCACCCTGAAATTACTTGATGCATTCTACTTAAAAAAGACAGCCATTTTAGAGCAACTGTGTAGATCAACAGTCAACGATGTGATATGCAGCGGCATTGCTTTGCTAGGAGCTGATTATCTGCTTCTCGCAACTGCTCTCATACTTGCAGCTTCAGAAACTTTAAACAAAGAAAGGAGCAACTTAGTACGTCACGACATTGTTTCACGATTTCAGTGTTGTTTTGATTCACTCATTCAATCATTCACTCACTTACTATCTCACTAAATTAATCAATCACTCAATCACACAATCAGTCAATCAGTCAATCAATCATACAACCACTTACCAGCTCATTCTTCTTCAACTGACTAAGAATCTCACTATTTTACTCACTAGCTCACTCAACCATTTGCCCTTCCAGTCTTTTGATGAGCAAAATTTCATATTGCAGGCAGTATTCAGTATCTCTGCTTTCCGTGATGAATACTTAAATTCTCAGGCTTTTTGTAATATATTAACTGCAGATTGACAATAGTCTTATTCCCTTCCTAGATAGCAAATCAACTGTTTAAAATCACTCAAATTCCTGAGCAAGACATGAAACAATTTTCAAGCATTATTTTGCAACAGACATTAAATGGTGTCAAATAAATGACAAAAAATGCAGTTAGCAATGGGACCAATTTAACTTTTTTCATCATTCTATCAATTTCAATTTAATTAAATTTGATTGAATTTTTTGACATAAACTGCTAAATTAATGAAACGATTTAGAAGACATATTTTTCCTCAAGTTGGTTTTTAGAATAAAGAAATAACATGAATATATAAATATTTTTACCAATGCTAGAAGAGCTGATTGTATAAAAACAATTTAATTTTTTTTAAATTATCTACATGCAATCATCTGGTTCCCAGTTCTATCACAGTCCGGATTCTCACCCAAATATGGAGAAAAGTAAAACTACAGCTCTCCTATTTTACATCAAAAATAATGGTCAAGAAAATGGCCAATTTTATGATGTAAAGTAAAACTATCGGCTTCCTTTTTTACCTAAAAATTGATTATCCAACTATAAGGCCAATTTTGAACCAAATAGTAACGGTATAAACTTGCCATTTTAACAAAAATTGATGGTTTAATGAATATCCCATTTTTGAAAAACGAGTAAGGCAATAGGCTTGGAATTTTGACCAAAAATGAACGAAAATGAAAGAGGATATTTTTCGATATAAATTTTAAAGCTTCAAAAACTGATCATTTTTGGCCAAAAACGAAGGCTATAACCTTGAAATTTTGCTCACAATTGGCCAAAAATGAAAGTGGTTATTTTCTAGTGTAGATTTTTAAGCTCCTAAAAGTGATCAATTTGGCCAAAAAGTAAGGCTATAGCCTTGGAATTTTGCCCAAAAATGACCCAAAATGAAAGTGGATATTTTTTAGTGTAAATTTTAAAGCTGCAAAAACTGATCATTTTTGGCTAAAAGGAGGGCTATAAACTTGGAATTTTGCCCAAAAATGACCCAAAATGAAAGTCTATATTTTTTAGTGTAAACTTTAAAGCTTCAAAAAGTGATCATTTTTGGCCAAAAAGTAAAGCAATAGGCTTGGAATTTTGACCAAAAATGACCGAAAATGAAAGAGGATATTTTTAGATACAAATTTTAAAGCTTCAAAAACTGATCATTTTTGGCCAAAAACGAAGGCTATAGCCTTGGAATTTTGCCCAAAAATGACCCAAAATGAAAGTGTATATTTTTTAGTGTAAACTTTAAAGCTTCAAAAAGTGATCATTTTTGGCCAAAAAGGAAGGCAATAGGCTTGGAATTTTGCCCAAACATGATCCAAAATGAAAGTGGATATCTTTTAGTGTAAATTTGAAAGCTTCAAAATCTGATCATTTTTGGCCAAAAAGTAAAGCTATAGCCTTGGAATTTTGCCCAAACATGACCCAAAATGAAAGTGGATATTTTTTAGTGTAAATTTGAAAGCTTCAAAATCTGATCATTTTTGGCCAAAAAGTAAGGCTATAGCCTTGGAATTTTGCCCAAAAATGACCCAAAATGAAAGTGGATATTTTTTAGTGTAAATTTTAAAGCTTCAAAAACTGATCATTTTTAGCCAAAAAGTAAGGCTATAGCCTTCGAATTTTGCCAAAAAATGACCCAAAATGAAAGTGGCTATTTTTTAGTGTAAATTTTAAAGCTTCTAAAACTGATCATTTTTGGCCAAAAAGTAAGATAGCCTGGGAATTTTGCCCAAATTTGACCCAAAATGAAAGTGGATATTTTTTAGTTTAAATTTTAAAGCTTCAAAAACTGATCATTTCTGGCCAAAAAGTAAGGCTATAGCCTTGGAATTTTGCCCTAACTTGACCCAAAATGAAAGTGGATATTTTTTAGTTTAAATTTTAAAGCTTCAAAAACTGATCATTTTTGGCCAAAAAGTAATGCTATAGCCTTGGAATTTTGCCCAAAAATGACTCAAAATAAAAGTGGATATTTTTTAGTGTAAATTTTAAAGCTTCAAAAACTGATCATTTTTGGCCAAAAAGTAAGGATATAGCCTTGAAATTTTGCCCAAACTTGACCCAAACTGAAAGTGGATATTTTTTAGTTTAAATTTTAAAGCTTCAAAAAACTGATCATTTTTGGCCAAAAAGTAAGGCTATAGCCTTGGAATTTTGCCCAAATTTGACCCAAAATGAAAGTGGATATTTTTTAGTTTAAATTTTTAAGCTTCAAAAACTGATTATTTTTGGCCAAAAATGAAGGCTATAGCCTTGGAATTTTGCCCAAACTTGACCCAAGATGAAAGTGGATATTTTTTAGTTTAAATTTTAAAGCTTCACAAACTGATCATTTTTGGCCAAAAAGTAAGGCTATAGCCTTGGAATTTTGCCAAAACTTGACCCAAAATGAAAGTGGATATTTTTTAGTTTAAATTTTAAAGCTTCACAAACTGATCATTGTTGGCCAAAAAGTAAGTCTATAGCCTTGGAAATTTGCCCACAAATGACCCAAAATGAAAGTGGATATTTTTCAGTGTAAATTTTAAAGCTGCAAAAACTGATCATTTTTGGCCAAAAAGTAAGGCTATAGCCTTGGAAATTTGCCCAAAAATGACCCAAAATGAAAGTGGATATTTTTTAGTGTAAATTTTAAACTTCAAAAACTGATAATTTTTGGCCAGAAAGTAAGGCTATAGCCTTGGAATTTTGCCCAAACTTGACCCAAACTGAAAGTGGATATTTTTTAGTTTAAATTTTAAAGCTTCAAAAACTGATCATTTTTGGCCAAGAAGTAAGGCTATAGCCTTGGAATTTTGCCCAAATTTGACCCAAAATGAAAGTGGATATTTTTTAGTTTAAATTTTTAAGCTTCAAAAACTGATTATTTTTGGCCAAAAATGAAGGCTATAGCCTTGGAATTTTGCCCAAACTTGACCCAAGATGAAAGTGGATATTTTTTAGTTTAAATTTTAAAGCTTCACAAACTGATCATTTTTGGCCAAAAAGTAAGGCTATAGCCTTGGAATTTTGCCAAAACTTGACCCAAAATGAAAGTCGATATTTTTCAGTGTAAATTTTAAAGCTGCAAAAACTTATCATTTTTGGCCAAAAAGTAAGGCTATAAACTTGGAATTTTGCCCAAAAATGACCCAAAATGAAAGTGAATATTTTTTAGTGTAAATTTTAAAGCTTCAAAAACTGATCATTTTTGGCCAAAAAGTAAGGCTATAGCCTTGGAATTTTGTCCAAAAATGACCCAAAATGAAAGTGGATATTTTTTAGTGTAAATTTTAAAGCTTCAAAAACTGATCATTTTTGGCCAAAAAGTAAGGCTATAGCCTTGGAATTTTGCCCTAACTTGACCCAAAATGAAAGTGGATATTTTTTAGTTTAAATTTTAAAGCTTCAAAAACTGATCATTTTTGGCCAAAAAGTAGTGCTATAGCCTGGGAATTTTGCCCAAATTTGACCCAAAATGAAAGTGGATATTTTTTAGTTTAAATTTTAAAGCTTCATAAACTGATCATTTTTGGCCAAAAAGTAAGGCTATAGCCTTGGAATTTTGCCCTAACTTGACCCAAAATGAAAGTGGATATTTTTTAGTTTAAATTTTAAAGCTTCAAAAACTGATCATTTTTGGCCAAAAAGTAATGCTATAGCCTTGGAATTTTGCCCAAAAATGACTCAAAATAAAAGTGGATATTTTTTAGTGTAAATTTTAAAGCTTCAAAAACTGATCATTTTTGGCCAAAAAGTAAGGATATAGCCTTGGAATTTTGCCCAAACTTGACCCAAACTGAAAGTGGATATTTTTTAGTTTAAATTTTAAAGCTTCAAAAACTGATCATTTTTGGCCAAAAAGTAAGGCTATAGCCTTGGAATTTTGCCCAAATTTGACCCAAAATGAAAGTGGATATTTTTTAGTTTAAATTTTTAAGCTTCAAAAACTGATCATTTTTGGCCAAAAATGAAGGCTATAGCCTTGGAATTTTGCCCAAACTTGACCCAAGATGAAAGTGGATATTTTTTAGTTTAAATTTTAAAGCTTCACAAACTGATCATTTTTGGCCAAAAAGTAAGGCTATAGCCTTGGAATTTTGCCAAAACTTGACCCAAAATGAAAGTCGATATTTTTTAGTTTAAATTTTAAAGCTTCACAAACTGATCATTGTTGGCCAAAAAGTAAGTCTATAGCCTTGGAATTTTGCCAAAAAATGACCCAAAATGAAAGTGGATATTTTTTAGTGTAAATTTTAAAGCTTCAAAAACTGATCATTTCTGGCCAAAAAGTAAGGCTATAGCCTTGGAAATTTGCCCACAAATGACCCAAAATGAAAGTGGATATTTTTCAGTGTAAATTTTAAAGCTGTAAAAACTGATGACCCAAAATGAAAGTGGATATTTTTAGTGTAAATTTTAAAGCTTCAAAAACTGATCATTTTTGGCCAAAAAGTAAGGCTATAGCCTTGGAATTTTGCCCAAAAATGACCCAAAATGAAAGTGGATATTTTTTAGTGTAAATTTTAAAGCTTCACAAACTGATCATTTTTGGCCAAAAAGTATGGCTATAGCCTTGGAATTTTGCCCAAAAATGACCCAAAATGAAAGTGGATATTTTTTAGTGTAAATTTTAAAGCTTCAAAAACTGATCATTTTTGGCCAAAAAGTAAGGCTATAGCCTTGGAATTTTGCCCAAAAATGACCCAAAATGAAAGTGGATATTTTTTAGTGTAAATTTTTAAGCTTCAAAAACTGATCATTTTTGGCCAAAAAGTAAGGCTATAGCCTTGGAATTTTGCCCAAAAATGACCCAAAATGAAAGTGGATATTTTTTAGTGTAAATTTTAAAGCTTCACAAACTGATCATTTTTGGCCAAAAAGTATGGCTATAGCCTTGGAATTTTGCCCAAAAATGACCCAAAATGAAAGTGGATATTTTTTAGTGTAAATTTTAAAGCTTCAAAAACTGATCATTTTTGGCCAAAAAGTAAGGCTATAGCCTTGGAATTTTGCCCAAAAATGACCCAAAATGAAAGTGGATATTTTTTAGTGTAAATTTTAAACCTTCAAAAACTGATCATTTCTGGCCAAAAAGTAAGGCTATAGCCTTGGAAATTTGCCCACAAATGACCCAAAATGAAAGTGGATATTATTCAGTGTAAATTTTAAAGCTGTAAAAACTGATGACCCAAAATGAAAGTGGATATTTTTAGTGTAAATTTTAAACTTCAAAAACTGATAATTTTTGGCCAAAAAGTAAGGCTATAGCCTTGGAATTTTGCCCAAACTTGACCCAAACTGAAAGTGGATATTTTTTAGTTTAAATTTTAAAGCTTCAAAAACTGATCATTTTTGGCCAAAAAGTAAGGCTATAGCCTTGGAATTTTGCCCACAAATGACCCAAAATGAAAGTGGATATTTTTTAGTTTAAATTTTAAAGCTTTAAAAACTGATCATTTTTGGCAAAAAATGAAGGCTATAGCCTTGGAATTTTGCCCAAAAATGACCCAAAATGAAAGTGGATATTTTTAAGTGTAAATTTTAAAGCTTCAAAAACTCATCATTTTTGGCCAAAAAGTAAGGGTATAGCCTTGGAATTTTGTCCAAAAATGACCCAAAATGAAAGTGGATATTCTTAAGCGTAAATTTTAAACCTGCAAAAACTGATCATTTTTGGCCAAAAAGTAAGGCTATAGCCTTGGAATTTTGCCAAAACTTGACCCAAAATGAAAGTCGATATTTTTTAGTTTAAATTTTAAAGCTTCAAAAACTGATCATTGTTGGCCAAAAAGTAAGTCTATAGCCTTGGAAATTTGCCCACAAATGACCAAAAATGAAAGTGGATATTTTTCAGTGTAAATTTTAAAGCTGCAAAAACTAATCATTTTTGGCCAAAAAGTAAGGCTATAGCCTTGGAAATTTGCCCAAAAATGACCCAAAATGAAAGTGGATATTTTTTAGTGTAAATTTTAAACTTCAAAAACTGATAATTTTTGGCCAAAAAGTAAGGCTATAGCCTTGGAATTTTGCCCAAACTTGACCCAAACTGAGAGTGGATATTTTTTAGTTTAAATTTTAAAGCTTCAAAAACTGATCATTTTTGGCCAAAAAGTAAGGCTATAGCCTTGGAATTTTGCCCAAATTTGACCCAAAATGAAAGTGGATATTTTTTTTAGTTTAAATTTTTAAGCTTAAAAAACTGATCATTTTTGGCCAAAAAGTAAGGCTATAGCCTTGGAATTTTGCCCAAACTTGACCCAAGATGAAAGTGGATATTTTTTAGTTTAAATTCTAAAGCTTCACAAACTGATCATTTTTGGCAAAAAAGTAAGGCTATAGCCTTGGAATTTTGCCCAAACTTGACCCAAAATGAAAGTGGATATTTTTTAGTTTAAATTTTAAAGCTTCACAAACTGATCATTGTTGGCCAAAAAGTAAGTCTATAGCCTTGGAAATTTGCCCACAAATGACCCAAAATGAAAGTGGATATTTTTCAGTGTAAATTTTAAAGCTGCAAAAACTGATAATTTTTGGCCAAAAAGTAAGGCTATAGCCTTGGAAATGTGCCCAAAAATGACCCAAAATGAAAGTGGATATTTTTTAGTGTAAATTTTAAAGCTTCAAAAACTGATCATTTTTGGCCAAAAAGTAAGGCTATAGCCTTGGAATTTTGCCAAAAAATGACCCAAAATGAAAGTGGATATTTTTTAGTGTAAATTTTAAACCTTCAAAAACTGATCATTTCTGGCCAAAAAGTAAGGCTATAGCCTTGGAAATTTGCCCACAAATGACCCAAAATGAAAGTGGATATTTTTCAGTGTAAATTTTAAAGCTGTAAAAACTGATGACCCAAAATGAAAGTGGATATTTTTAGTGTAAATTTTAAAGCTTCAAAAACTGATCATTTTTGGCCAAAAAGTAAGGCTATAGCCTTGGAATTTTGCCCAAAAATGACCCAAAATGAAAGTGGATATTTTTTAGTGTAAATTTTAAAGCTTCAAAAACTGATCATTTTTGGCCAAAAAGTATGGCTATAGCCTTGGAATTTTGCCCAAAAATGACCCAAAATGAAAGTGGATATTTTTTAGTGTAAATTTTAAAGCTTCAAAAACTGATCATTTTTGGCCAAAAAGTAAGGCTATAGCCTTGGAATTTTGCCCAAAAATGACCCAAAATGAAAGTGGATATTTTTTAGTGTAAATTTTAAACCTTCAAAAACTGATCATTTCTGGCCAAAAAGTAAGGCTATAGCCTTGGAAATTTGCCCACAAATGACCCAAAATGAAAGTGGATATTATTCAGTGTAAATTTTAAAGCTGTAAAAACTGATGACCCAAAATGAAAGTGGATATTTTTAGTGTAAATTTTAAACTTCAAAAACTGATAATTTTTGGCCAAAAAGTAAGGCTATAGCCTTGGAATTTTGCCCAAACTTGACCCAAACTGAAAGTGGATATTTTTTAGTTTAAATTTTAAAGCTTCAAAAACTGATCATTTTTGGCCAAAAAGTAAGGCTATAGCCTTGGAATTTTGCCCAAATTTGACCCAAAATGAAAGTGGATATTTTTTAGTTTAAATTTTTAAGCTTCAAAAACTGATCATTTTTGGCCAAAAAGTAAGGCTATAGCCTTGGAATTTTGCCCAAACTTGACCCAAGATGAAAGTGGATATTTTTAAGTTTAAATTCTAAAGCTTCACAAACTGATCATTTTTGGCAAAAAAGTAAGGCTATAGCCTTGGAATTTTGCCAAAACTTGACCCAAAATGAAAGTGGATATTTTTTAGTTTAAATTTTAAAGCTTCACAAACTGATCATTGTTGGCCAAAAAGTAAGTCTATAGCCTTGGAAATTTGCCCACAAATGACCCAAAATGAAAGTGGATATTTTTCAGTGTAAATTTTAAAGCTGCAAAAACTGATCATTTTTGGCCAAAAAGTAAGGCTATAGCCTTGGAAATTTGCCCAAAAATGACCCAAAATGAAAGTGGATATTTTTTAGTGTAAATTTTAAAGCTTCAAAAACTGATCATTTTTGGCCAAAAAGTAAGGCTATAGCCTTGGAATTTTGCCCAAAAATGACCCAAAATGAAAGTGGATATTTTTTAGTGTAAATTTTAAACCTTCAAAAACTGATCATTTCTGGCCAAAAAGTAAGGCTATAGCCTTGGAAATTTGCCCACAAATGACCCAAAATGAAAGTGGATATTTTTCAGTGTAAATTTTAAAGCTGTAAAAACTGATGACCCACAATGAAAGTGGATATTTTTAGTGTAAATTTTAAAGCTTCAAAAACTGATCATTTTTGGCCAAAAAGTAAGGCTATAGCCTTGGAATTTTGCCCAAAAATGACCCAAAATGAAAGTGGATATTTTTTAGTGTAAATTTTAAAGCTTCAAAAACTGATCATTTTTGGCCAAAAAGTATGGCTATAGCCTTGGAATTTTGCCCAAAAATGACCCAAAATGAAAGTGGATATTTTTTAGTGTAAATTTTAAAGCTTCAAAAACTGATCATTTTTGGCCAAAAAGTAAGGCTATAGCCTTGGAATTTTGCCCAAAAATGACCCAAAATGAAAGTGGATATTTTTTAGTGTAAATTTTAAACCTTCAAAAACTGATCATTTCTGGCCAAAAAGTAAGGCTATAGCCTTGGAAATTTGCCCACAAATGACCCAAAATGAAAGTGGATATTTTTCAGTGTAAATTTTAAAGCTGTAAAAACT